>RPFO01000078.1:1987749-2170249 GCA_009746045.1 Mesostigma viride
CCGTACACGGCGAGTCTGCGTTTCAGGATATCCGGGCACGAAAAAGCCCGTGTTCCTCCTTTGGTTCAGCGTGCAGCCCTACGAAGCGAACAAGTCGCTGGTCACCTGTCGCGTGTCGCGCAACATACTGACGGCCCGCGTGGGACATGCTGTTCTGGCTGGTCAACGCCTTGCCGCTGAAGGAGGATGAGGACATGTCGCGAACGTCGTGGCGGAGGAGTGGTGGCGCAATCGCCTGACTCCGGGTGACGCGTTCGTGAAGTTGTACAGGGACCGGATGAAGAAGGTCTACGGCATCATGTGCCCCGAGCCTTTCGCGTAGAAAATGTCAGCATTATGTGAGCACAAAAAATGAGGGCGCGCAAGAGATTCACAAAGGCCGAGGGAGAGGCCCTCAAAGAGTACCAGATGTTGACGCGGTGGATGGAGGAGACCACGCGCATGCTGAACGAGGCGCGGGCCACGTTCGGCCCAAACGTGTGCGTGAACGAGGCGATGATACAGCGCTACTGGGCCAACGAGGCCGCGATCATATGGAGGAGGGTCGGGGTGAGGAACTGGTCGCAACACGTCATGGACATCATGGCCGAGTTGTTGCGCCGGTCGGGCGCCCGCGTGCCCAAGACTTGAAATGCCAACAACAGTTGTGGCTACTCACTAGCCTCTTTCGTTCACGCGGTCTCAATAATCTACCAACTTCTTAAAGCACATATGAGCGATGAGGATGATCTAGGTCCGGTGGTGGTGGAAAGGGCACCTGGTATAACGGACTTTCTGTACCCATGGGGCGAGAAATGCACCACCATTTTTTCGGGGGACGCGTGTCCAATATTGGAGGAGGGTGACGATCAGATGGATTTCGTGATATCGTCCACACACCGTCTCTGTTGCAATAGAGTTTGCGACAAAATTACCAGAAAGGGCGGCATGAAAAAGTGCGCAACTTGCAAAAAGGCATATTACTGCTCAAAGAAATGCCAAACGGAGGCGTGGCCGCTTCACAAGATTGGATGTGCTCGTTTAAGAGACGGATGGTGTGAAACACAGTAGGCTGCTAACTAACGAGAGTCGCAACACGTTGTCGCGCCGGTTGGGCGCCCCCGTCCCACGCGCGCCATAAATTGCTCAGCGAGACGGCCGTAGCCTCCCGAGCCTCGTGACGCGACTGCGCAAACATGTCCTCAAACATCCTTGAAGCGTCCACGGAAGCGGACGTCCTCAAAGCGTCCCCGCGCGTCCGCGTGACGCCTGACGGGAGGATCTCGGTGATCGATGTCATAACGCTGGCTTGCTTTGTGAAAAACGGTGTGCGTACTCCCAATGCAGCCGTTCACGCATCGTATTGTCTAAAACGCATCGGAAAGATGCACGAGGAGCTGGTGCGGCATATCAATTTATGGAAATTTCCTGGACAAAGGCAAAGGGATACCCCGGTTATGGATTTGGACAGCATCAAAAGACTTGTTCGCGTACTGTCATGCGTGTCACACGAGTGCGCAAACGACGTGGAAAAGGCGGACACGTTGCACAAGTTAATAGACATTTTGTCTTCATCTACGCACAGAAAGCGCAAAAGGGGGGGGGAAAGAGACGTACAGGCCGGCCTTGCGGAGAGGCTCAGAGGCAAGCGGGAGGTGAGGTGCCGGGCGGGGGTGATCGACATCCTGTGCCCGGACACCAAGCGTTTGATCGAGGTGAAGGAGTTCAGCTCCGGCCTGCACGGCGTGGGTCAGCTCATCGGGTACGGGCTTGACTACCCGGACTACACCAAGCGCCTTCACCTGTTTCGCACGCCAACGACGCCCAACGTGACGGCGGAAAGGCTGCTTGTACTCAAGGAGGTCTGCGACTTGCATAAGATAGAGCTGACACTGGACGAAAGCATAGAGTTGCAGGACCCCAACATCAACTCGTGAACAAATCTCAATTTTATGGACAACCTTGAAAGGGCGGCGCGCTTATATTGATGAATGAATTTTCTATTAATACAACAAACACCCATGGCGTCTCAAGCGGTTGTGATGTATCTGCAACCCTCGCGCGACATGCCGGGTGAGGACCCCTTTGCAAACAAGATACGAGTTACGCCCGATGGCAGGATATCTGTGTTGGATGTCATATCCGCTTCATGTTTTATGTCGGAGGGCGGAGTTTTGTTGGAAAAAGCAAGTGCAAGAGCTTCTGAATATCTGTCAAGACTTGAGAAAAGCCACGCGGTAGTGACCACTCTCTGTGGTCTCTGGAAGTTCCCCGGTGCCAGACAGCGAGACACACCTGTCACCGATCGACAGGGGATCATCAAGATCATCCAGCTCTTGCCAGGCAAGAAGGCGGCGGCGTTCCGCCACTCGGTGGCCGTGCTGTTGGAGAAGTACCTGGATGCGGACCCGGCGCTCATCCAGGACCTGTACGACCGGTATCGCGAGAAGACCGGCGAGGAGTTTGTGCCAATATCTCGCCAGCAAGTGGCGGATGCCCCTCGCATCAAGAGTTGCGAGAAGACGAAACTGGACATGCGCGCCATTAGGGATAGCAGCGCCCAGCCGGTGCCGGCGCGAGTGTACGCTGTCGTCAACAACGCCGCCAACAAGTTGGTGACTGGATACGAGCAGACCGCCGACTATAGGAAGGACCAGGGACTAACAAAGAAGAGTCAGGCCACTCGCGACACATTCACAGACGAAATGTGCGGTTTGTCAATATTCTTCCACTCTCGCCACGAGAAAGAGGTGGTGGGCGGGAAAGACCCCGAGAAGTCGGCCCTTTCCATAGTGGAGGCGCTCGTCCCTGGACTGGAAAAACTAGGTCACTACGAGGAGGCTCGCAAGTACCGCGGGCCCGAATTCGCCGCAAACAACAAACGATTGATGCTGGAAAACCAGGCCTGGAATAGAGACAAGCGAGTTAAAATGGTTAAATAATATATGTAATACAATGATCTAATTGGCTCACGCTTGCAGACACATGGCGTATGTAAGATGGTTCATTTTATTTGCAAGAAATTCCCACAAGTTTAACTTCCGTTTCCCCATTAACAAATGGCATTTGAGGCATGTGTGACAGCTTAAAAAGCCGCCTAGCTAAATCGATAGAATGCGCTTGTCAGTCGTAACGACACCTAGGAAGCCTGATCAGCGTCATCGTCGCTGTCCAAAACAATGACGTCGTTGTCGGTCTTCTGTCGCTTGCTGGCCTGCTCGTCCTCGCCGTTGCCGTCGCGCTTGCCGACCTCCGAGTGCTGGTTGTCGTCGATCTTGTCGTCCGCGGCGACGTGTTCATCCTCTTCGTACGTGGGCTCGGGCTCGGGCTCGTCGTCCACGCTGTCGGGCAGGGTGTCGGAGCCGGCCATGAACGCGAGCACAGTGAGCTGGGTGTCGAACTCGAAGTAGGGGAACGAGAGCTCGGGATGGCGCTCGTCGTTCTCCTCGTCGGTGTCCATGCCGAGCTCGGTGCAGATGGGGCAGAGGACGGGCCAGTCCGGGTCGGCGCTCTCCAGGAAGTCCCATACGCAGCTGATGCACACGCCGCCGATGTGGAAGTGCGGGTTAGGGGTCTTGCAGGAGTACACGTTGGTGAGCGTCTCGTTGCAGACCTGGCAGGTGCTGTAGGACTCGAGGACGCCCGCGCCGTTCTCCAGGAAGCCGCCGGTCTTGGTGCAGATGAACGCGGCCATCTCGAACTCCTCGTTGCCCCTGCCGACGCTGGGAGTGAATGAGCAGTCTGCCTTCTCGTCACCGTGAAGCTTGAGGGCCGCCACCCTCGCCCTCTCCTCGTGCACGGCAGCCGCGTCCTTGACAGCACTCGTCATCTCTTTCCTGCAAGGGGCGCAATTTCTTGCGATGCCCTCGAAAAAAACGCCGTTCAGACGGAAGGAGGACACGGGTACCAGACCTTTGCAGCGGTGGCACCTGGCCTTGGGTGAGGCTGGCGTTTTGTCAGGGTTGGCTGCCTTCCACTTTTCGATGCTCTCTTCGTTCTTGTAGGTTTTCTTCACCATCTCGCCGGTTTCCGGGTCGTACAGCCATCGGTTCTGGGTTCCGCACGTCCTCATCCTCGAAAAAAGTCGTGAGCAGGCAAAATTTCGGGTGATTCGGGCCTCGAGAGACGAACAGAAGCGAATTTCGGGTGCTCAGGGCCTCTGGAACGCAAACCGGACCGAATTTCGGTCGAGCCAGACGGAAGGAAAACAAATTTGGGCGGTCCGGAACTCCGGAAGACGACCAGCGGCGATTTTTGGGTGGTTCGGGCCTCGGGAATTCGAACAGCGAAATTCTTGGGTGCTTCGGACGCTTAGCAAACAACACCACAGGCGAATTCTTGGGTGGTTCGGGCCGTTTAGGAGTTTCTTGGGTGTGCAGACTGGATGGACAGTGAGATGGATGACTTTGGTGGGGGCTTCCTGTTAATAACCTTTTTTGTTCACTGCCATTTTGGCTTTTCGACCAGAAATCCGTTTTTTCTAGAGGACCGGCACCGCGTGGCGTTTTTTTGGGCGCTTGTACCGGTTCAGGCAGAAATCCGTACGGGCTGACGCATTTCCAGAGGACCAGAACCACGTGGCGTCTTTTTGGGCGCTTGGGTCGGTTCGGGCAGAAATCCGTACGGGCTGACGCATTTCCAGAGGACCGGATCCACGTGGCGTCTTTTTGGGCGCTTGGGCCGGTTCGGGCAGAAATCCGTGCGGACCGAAAGCTCAAGTGCATTGACAGGAATTGCATGCCAATAATTTTTGGTGGACCCGTCGACCTGAGCTCTGGACACCATATCAGCTGCATTCAGTGCCATTCTGTCCGAAATTGTGTTGCCATGGAGGAGGAGAATACATCCAGTTCTGAGTATTCTTCCACGGAAAGCAGCAGTGAATGCGATTCTGACAAGGAGAACGTACCTCCCAAAGGGCAAATTCGGGTGGAGCGGACGCCGGATCGGAGCTCGTCCACCGGAAATTTCACGAACAGCTGTTTGTCGTCTAAAGAGCTGGTTTCTAGGGATCAAGTGGCCTCTTTCGAGTTTTCAGAGCCTGTTTCCGAGAGCAGGAGGCTGCACGAGTCCGCCCAAGTTTTCGCTTCTCGTGTGGATGGGACGCCGGAGCAGAGCCCGTGCACCGGAAATCGCGTCATAAGGCTCAACGAGGGGCCTTTGCCTTCCAAAGTTTTGGTTCCCAGGGACTTTGCAACCAATGTCCTGGCCCAGTTCTCTGATATGAAGGACAAGATCGAGAATGTCGTCTCAAAGAACAAGAAACTGCGCGACGCCGCCCGAAAACGGCACGAGAGGGTCCGGAAGAAGCTGGTCGTGGAGGTGGAAACGGTCAGGCAGGAGCTGGAGGAGAAGGATGCCACCATTATTCAGATGAGGCGGACGGTGTCTGACCTTATGAGCAGCAACGACAGGCTGAGGTGCAGGCTTTCGGAGGTCGAGACGGCGCTTGCGAATCAGAAGGCGACTGTAAAATAAAATGACGGCCAGTTGTCATGGAGAAGCGGAAAGGCGTCGTCGGCGCTTTGCGGAGGCTGTTACGCTTTTTAACAAGGGGCAGAAGCAGGGCGGTTGTATCGGCGGAATGCCTGCTGCGTCGCCAGATGTCGGCCCCCAGAAATCAGGACGAGCGAACCAGACACAACAGCTTGGATTTAGAACATCCGTATCCGGTCCCTCGCCGCGAGAAATCCAGGTTGTGCAGGGAGACGCGATAGACCTTATAGCGCACAGTAGTTTCTAATCTTATAATGTATATATCATGCGCCCTTTGACATCTTCCAACGAGCATGCCCCCCCGGTTGTGGAGGGGCTCTCAGACCTGAAGCCGGTCGAGTCACTCGACCCTGTTTTGCCAGGCAGGCACATTGCGGCGATTCTGGGTTTGCTGTCAGTAGGACTGTCCGCCTGGCTCATCCTGTTTGCAATGCTATGGGTGCTATTGCAGTAGCTGTCGATTATTTTGTGTGTGCACTTTATGGGCGCGTGTTTTAGCAAGAGGACAGACACGCACTGCGGCAGATGCGTGGTTGTCGTGAATGGGCGCGTGATCGTAGAGCCGCTGCTGGAGTCGGTGCGCGACTCCGTGCCTCGCGCGGTGGGCGATGGGCGTGTGCAGCCACGATGGCATTTGTAAATATAACTTTCGTAAACTTTCGTTAATAAAAAGGATTTTGACGCAAACGCTCGCCTAACAGGGCGACGAAATTGTAGAAACACTCAGTAAATGACAAAGCAGTTCCGTGTGTCGCCGGACGCCCGCGACGTGCGCCTCAGCGTGCGTGCGGCGTCCGTGGTCCCGTTTAATTATTACGGCAAAGCGCGGCGAGAGACTCTACGCCGCATCGCGCTTATGCAGGGCTTGCGACCGTTCCGCAGCGCCACCCTGCGCGAGCTGGAGTGCAGCGTGTTCGCAAACCAGCGGGCCATCACCATACAGCGGTGGGTGAGGCGCAAGGTGCTGCCGTACGCACGCGCCAAGAGAACGATCGCTCGTCACCTGGCAGCGAGGGTGTCTAACAAGGAGGACCCGATAACGATGGACGCGCTGCCGTCGAAAGAGAGAGTCTTCAAGTTCGTGCGTCCCACGCGGCAAGTGGTGGGGTTTGACGCCGTGCGGCTGGCGGAGTACATCGCGACGTCAGGGAGGTTCGAGGACCCCGCCACGCGTTTTCCGTTCACGGCGGTAGACCTGTGGCGTCTGGATAAGCAGGTGAGGGAGCTGGGGTTCCAGAGGCACTCGACGCTGTTTATATACCAGCACCCGGAGATAGTGGACGCGATACGCGAGCACGAGTCGCTAGTTGCCGGCATAGACAGGGTCGCGACCGAGCTGGTGTCTAGCATGATCGATATCGTGGGCGGAGAGAACGTGGACGCACAATCGCTGATGGCGGTGGCGACAGACTATATTCCCCAATGGCGCGTCTACATGCGGCACTTGCGCGCGCTCGACGAGCACGCGAGCAAGGCGACGGCGCAGACGTGCGTGAACATGGTGAAGGCTGAGAGGGACGCGGCGGCCGCCTTGGGCGGCGAGGTGCCCGCGTACACGCTAGCGTGGCTGGCGGCTTCCATGGCATACCACACGCTGCACGACGCCGGGATCGGTTGCGATCAGCCGCTTGTGGACACGGGGGAGATGATCGTGTGCGCCATGTTGATACGCTCTTCCGCGTGAACACGCAGCAGGGCCAGGCAACAGGCATTGAGGAGGAACAAACGCGTTCGCGCTTCCGTGTGAGTCTAAATCGGCCCGGTTTATTAGATGCCATGTCTACCAAGCTCATACCCGTGGACCTGGAGGAGGAGGAAGCGGGCTCGGGGGGCGGCGTTTCGGCACCGGCCGTTCGGGGCGGTGTGATGGACAACGTCGAGTTCGTGGAAGACGACGACGGCGATTGGCCCGCGCAGGCGCCGCACAGCGGACGCAAGCATAAGGGTGCGCCATACGCACTGGCTAAGAAGAAGGCGAGTGCGAAGGCGGACGAGGGCGAATTTTTTGAGTCCCTTGCCAACCCCAAAAAGTCCAAGTCATTCTTTGCGCCTCCATCTGCCCCGCCGGTAGCGGAGAACGACTTCACGTTTGACGGGTACGACGACGACGACGACGCGTACGAGGAGGACTTCGGCTTCGGGGCTGACGTGGTGGACGCCGAAGCCGTGATGCCCAAAAAGAGCCCCCAGCAGATACACGCGGAGAAGATGGAGATCCTGCACAAGCTGCACCGCTACAAGGAGAAAGGGTTTTCCGTGCCAGCGTTCGACATGCGGTCGGACATTGACGAAATGCGGTTCGAGTTCGACAAAGTATCGCGGTCGGTAGAGTCCAGGCACGCCGTCAACACGATGCGGCAGATGCTGGTGGCCACTACGTCCGCCATTCAGTTCTTTAACACACGGTACGACCCTGTGGGCCTGCGCCTGGACGGATGGTCCGAGAGCATTCTGGCAAACATATCCGACTACGACACTGTGTTCGAGAGACTGTACGACAAGCATCGCCACCGCGTGGCCATGCCCCCTGAGATCGAGCTGATGCTGATGATGGGGGGTTCGGCCATGATGTTTCATATGTCGGCGTCGTTTGCCAGCGCCGGACTGCCGTCCATGACGGAGATCGCAAAGACCGACCCCGAGCTGATGAAAAGCCTTGTCAAGATGATGGTGTCCAAACAGGAGGCCGCGAATGCAGCGGCGCCTCCCAGACCCCCGTCCCCGGCCGCAAACGATGAAGAAGCGGGCGCTGCTGGCGGGTACGTGATGCGCGGCCCGGGGTTCTTCAGACCCGACATCCCCATCCCCGTGAACATGGACAGGGTCGTCAGGGAGGTCGTTCCGCCTGCCCCTCCTCCACCTGCCGCCGTGCAAGTAATTGACGACGAGGCTGGCGACAGCGGGGTCGAGGACGGGTCGGTGCGCGGGTGGGACAGCGATGTGCGCAAGGTGCAGGTGGACGCGGTAAAGAAGAAGGCCAAGAGGAGGTCTGGCGGCAAGAAGTCTCAGACGGCCGCATCGGCGACCGACGACCCGTCACGGGTCACAATGGACCTATAAGCGTTTCTGGTCTCAAGGGTGATGCTGCCCGATGCTCGTCGATGGTGGCCATAGGTCCTGCGATCTTCTCATCCAACAGGACCTTATTGATACACGTGCCGTCCAACGTGTAAATTACCCCCAGCACTCGTCCAAAGTTGTCGAACCCTTGGCAGTGCAGTGTAAGGAACTTTTTGTTAGTGGTGTCGATCAGCGTCTGGATATCCTTGGAGGTCTTGACCATATCGTCGACGTCTAGTTTCACGTCTGTTGACAACTGTATCAGTCGGTTGCGCGCCTTGACTGCTGCCATGCGCGTGGTGTCGCGGTTGGGAGTATCGAGCCTGGGTGCGATTTCCGCGGCATCTATTCCCCAAAGTCGCACGGTAAGCGTCGCTGGCAAGCTGGTCCACGGGCTCAGGAACGCGACCTTGACGGTGTCCCCGTCGTATGCTTTGACAACTTTGACGGGCGAAAATGCGTGCCCTTTAAAAGAGAACGGCTCAAGTTCGTGCAGCACCGCGTTTCTGAGGACCTCTTCCGGCTGTTTGTCCGGCTTAGGACCGCAATTGCATTGTATCTTTCTAAGCAGCATCTTCCCTATTCCCATTTGAATGAAGCTCAGTTTATTTTTGTCAGCATATAATGACATTCGATGAGGTGCTCAATGTCAACGCTGGCTGGTAGAAGATGCAGGAACAGTTGCGCGCACCAAACAGCCGCGTGTTCGGTTCACGTCTTATCTCGTGCCCGCACGGCGCATACAACAAGAGGCAAGAACGTACTGGAGCATTACGGGTATCCTACATTGGAGAAGGCGATAGCCGAGAACCGCGAGCCCACGCCGAAGGAGTTGCGCGTGCACAACAAGAAATTGAAACGTTGGATAAGGGACCATCGGAAGGAGGCGAAAGAGGGGCCTCCTCCGTCCCCGGCTTGGATTTTGGAATTCGGCAATCGTCTTCTTCACTTAAAAACGTAATTAATTGGAATTTGCTGCAGATTTATCGAGCAGAGAGCATAACCATGCATAAGTTCCAGCAAGTCTACATCCTCATTAGCCACCACAACTGCCTCAGGGGTTGACATCGTATAGGGCGCGTATCCTGTGACCTGCGTCACACTTGATGTCGACCATATTGGACTCGAGGGTGCGGAGAAGGCCTCGCCCGTGGTGTTCATCCATCGCACAATGCCGATATCTATCAGGCCGTACGCCCAATTCGCGTCAAATGCGAACGGATGCGACACGGTGACGGTGGTGGTTGTACCGCTACTATATACGGACGTTTGGGGGGAAGTGGGGTACGAAGACCCTGCTCCAATCATAAAAAAGTCGAGCGCTCCGTTGTGTTTGATGCTGATAGATATGCTATTGGGTCCCCTCCCGAGTGTTGGGTTCCAGAACTTTATCCTGACTGCAAACTCGCCAGGAAGTATCGCGGGAGTGTTTGTCGCTGGCACGATTATGAGGCGTTCATCCTGCAACGGCATGCGGGCATATCGGTCCACGCGCAGGCGCCTGTCGTTGTACCCTGTCGAGTCAAAGGCCCAAGAAGGAAACACGGGGTTCTCGGAGTCGTAAGCCGCCAACCTCTGCGTGTCAGCTGCGGCGATAATGGCGTTCACATCAGCCACCGTCTTGGCGACCAGCGAGTTTCGCACACTCTCTGTCAGCGTGAACAGAGGGGGCGTACCTGCCTTCAGCAAACTCGCGCGACTGGGAGTGACGTTTGCCACCGTCCAGTCAACGTCGGGCGGGTCTCGCATGTCTCTCGCTATCTCAAGATATGTGAGTCGATAGTCGCCGTCTATGGGATCGAACGCGTCGTCGCCGCTAACTTCAAAAAACGTCTCATACACGCCTCTAGTCGGGTTGAACACGTCGAATGCTAGCACGTCCTTACCGTACGCGTTCAGGCCGGCCTGAAATCTGGCCAGGTTACCGAGTGCGAACGGGTTGAGACCGAACATCTTTGTGTGATCCGAGAACGTAATGGAGCCATTTACGTCAAGCCGGTCAACGTTCGAGACTGACATTTGCGGACACAGTAGTAAATGACATGTTTTGCGAGCAAATAACGAACCCCAATCTCATTAGTGAATCATTCAACTGTCAAACACAAAGATCGTCTTTTCAGGATCGGCAGATCCCAATACGCGTTTGTTTATCCTCAACTGTCCATTGATTATGGTGAACCTATACCTAGTGTCGCCAGACCCCATTTCAAACGAGTCGGCTTCTGCCACCATCTTGCTAGTGCCAGGCCGTACGATAATATCAACCGGCTGGGCAACCTGCGGAGTAGAGATTGTGATCGCCTCCGACCGGTTGTCATTCGCATGTGCGATTTCCAAAAAACCGTGCGGGTTGGTTGTCTCCTGTCCCGACTCGCCGCTGGGGAAAAACTTGACCGACGAGGTGGAACCGATCAACACGGCATCTCCCATCAACCGTAGCTGCCTGCCAGACTGGACGGACAGGTCGGCATTGGAGGTGCTGGACACAATTGCGCGTGTTGCGCTCGATCCCGTGCTGGCAAAGGAGGCATCGGCGCGCACCCCGATGTCGAGTGAGGCTGATTCGTACGTGTTGGTGGCTGCGTCGACCAGGTGCTTTCCCAGCGCGCGAATGGACGTACCGCCGCTAGCCGCCTTGCCGTCTCCGGGATACGTGTGCAGCTCGCCGACCGTCACAACGTGACCCGGCGTTCCGTCATTTACAAGCACGCTATTGCCTGATAACACAAGATCGCGTTTAGTCGATTGCACTAGTGTGTGATAAACCGCAGTGTCATTTGTTGTGGGGTATTGATCAGCGTGAAGTCCTTGAAGCATCACAGACGTCGACCCAATTGTCGACGTTTTGAGACCGATTAATGTATCGGCTTCTGAAGTTGTCGTTCCAATGGAACTCGCTGTGTACTTTTTTACTGCCACCCCCGTCTTGGTCTCAAAAGTGGTGTCATCCTCTCCAATGATGAGCTTTGCCCCCGTTGATCCTGATTGCAGCACGGGCCCTTCCGCCGTCTGGTCGAGCTTAAGAGCGCCGCGCTTTGTGCCGTCATCAGACACAGTGATGAGTTCCTTGGTCTGGATGGACCGGAAGTACAGCCGCCCCGTCGCGTTTTCGAGCGGAGGAGGCATTATGAGATCCGGCAAAGGTTTTCACACTAGCATCGATGAAAAAAACGGCCACCAAAGCACAGTCTTAGCGTTTGTTGTACACCTCCATGACAACGTCCACAGCGTCTGAGTCGATCGCGCCCAAAGAGTTGACAGTCAGACCGGCCGAGCCTGACGGGTCGTCGGAGGCTGGGAGTGGGTTGCCCAGGAGTGTGTCCGCCGCCATCGACCCCTGCGTCTTTACAATCTGGAGCGTCTCGTCGTCGGCGATTCGAAAACCGTAAGTGACTGTCAGCGGTTCCGAGTCGTATTCGTTGGCGTACCTGTACAACTGCGTGTCACGAATTTGCGCGACGGTCATTATCGGGTTAGTGGTGTCTACAACGCGCCAGTTCTTGTATGCGACCGATATGGCAGCGCCGGATGTGTAAGTACGCCTTGAACCTATGAATAGCCCGCGATCAGATGCCGTTTGACTTTGCAAGGAGGCAACAGACACGATCTGAGAGGGGGATACATCATTCGTGGCAATAGTCCTCCACGGAGCCAGTGTCTTCTTTACGCCGTTAATAAACAGTTCCGGCGACGTCGGCCCCATGAGGATGCCGAGCACGAACTCGCGGCTGCCGACAACAGGGTACGCCGTCTCTGTGTACTTCAGACCGGTGGTGAGAAGGATGCGACCCCCGCGCCAGACCCACACGCTCACGTACGCGTCAACACTGTCAGGGTAGCCTATTGTGACAAGTTCCACCATGTCTACCGCGGTGTTAACGGAGCCGCTGATGTCGCAAGCAAACGGTGCCGTCATCGCTTCACCTTCCGCCCCAGAGTAACCACCGATGGCCGCCGATAGTGACGTAATGGGCTTTACCACTCCAGTGTAAAGGATGTCGGAGCCAGCCCTGGCAACTGCGGCAGCGCTGTAAAAAGAAGTAAGGAAGCCGGTAAGACCGTACTTGGTTTCAAAGTATCCGCCTTCGTGATGCGGTGGGATCGTGCCCGAGTACTCGAGTGCTAGGCTAGAAACGCTGTCGGGAGAAACGTGCGCCGTGGGCTGATTGGAGGTATATGCCGCAAGTTTCCACATGTGGGGCTCTGTCAAAGGAGCGGAGAGGGACTTGACCGGGAGAGAGCTCAGTAAGACGCCAGATCCGGGCGCCTTTCTTACACCACTGTCAATGACGCGTGAAAACATGATCTGGCCTCCCTTGACATGCCAGTACGAACCGCGGTAGTCTCCTTGCTCCTGCGTCACGTTCTTATTCCACGTGATGGATCTGTCGCACCACCTCTTGTTGACGAGTCCGTCGCCCATGACCGCCAACCCCGCACCGTCGGCATTAGAATTTGTCGGAGTGTGCACGACCTCGATGCGCACGTTGTCGTACTGAGCTAAGGCAAAACAGTATTCGGTTCCGCCAAATGTAAGTGACACCGGTTGCGCGATCTGGACATTTGGAATGGCAGAGTCTGCGCCTCTGATCACCAGTCGACGCACACCGTCGATGTACACCTCCACTGTGCTCAGGTCCGGGTCGGCATACACGGTCCTCTTAATCATAAACCGATGCTCGAACCACTGGTCAGAGTTTGTCTCATCAGCTTCGGGCACGATGTTCGGGATGAGCGTGGACGCAATGGCGCCAGGCGTTCCGTAGTCCACGACGACCCCGATAGATCCGCCATCGAACACTTGCAACGAAAATCGCCCGTATGAAACCATCTGCCTAGACAGCCCGACAGCGTTAGACATGAACTTCGCGTCAAAGCTGATCTGAAAAGAATTTGTAGGGAAGAAACTCGCAGTGGCCGATGCTCCTGATGGGGTGCCTATGGTTGGCTGGTTGACCAGTATCACATGCTTTCCGTCAATATTGTGAATCAAGGTCCCTCCAAATGGGACCATCTCCACTGGGTCGTATCCCTCGTCTGAAGTGCTCATTGGGCTGTTGTTGTTGTTGAAGGTCCAGTTGGCGACGAGAGAAGTGGGCATGTTTGCCAGGTGCAGCTTCTTGTCCTCTATCAACACGTCAGTCGTCGTGGTGTTGACCGTCGTCAGGGTGCCGTCTACGCGCATGTCTCCTTGCACGTTGACGATGCCGCTCGCGGGGGCCAGGACCATGTCGCCAAGCAGAGTAGACACCTTCCCGCCAGACCCGTCTGTGCTCTTCAACACGAGATCCTTAGCCACGTACACGTCCGTCTGTGCAGACAGAGACAGTGTGGGGTTGGTGGTGGAGATCATGGAGTCCTCGAACCGCACGTGCTCAACGGCCACGCTGCTGCCATTCACGCTGGTGTCTCCCGTGATCCAGACGTTGCCTCCGACCGACGAGGTGGCGCCTCTTTTCCCCATGACCGTGACCGCGTCAACAGAGTACAAGTGGGGCTTGCGAGTCTGCGATTGGTTGGAAATGGCCAAGTTCTCGACGGGCTCTGACTGCAGTACCGCCCTTGTGTCAGGGTCGCTACCGGGCGTTGCGATCTTAGGGGCCAAGACGATCGCAGAACCAGCGCCGATGCGCACCTCCCCCCGGCCGCTCTGTCCGCGCTGATACGCACTTGGGTGTCAGACCTGACCTCCATGTCGATGCCGGCCGAGTCGACGACGCCCCTCCACGCGGTCTTGCTGTTTGCATTTGCGTCAGTGAACCCGGACCCGGTGTCGCCGTACACTAGACCAAGCTTAAACTCCTTGTTCTCGCCCACGCCAGACGAGATGGTCCTCTCAGAACGCACGGCCACACAATCCGGGGATGGGACACTCCCAAGGGTGTTTGTCACGACTACGGGGCGATGCGCGACGAACCTCGAGTCCTGCACAAGCACTTCGTCGCCGGCAGTGTGTCCCTCGAGCACCAGACGGTTGGTGGCCGCCTTCAAAAGGCTGTTTTGGGGCTCCGACGTGCTCGCGTCACGGGTGTAGTCGACGGACGCTAGATCGGCGTGCTCGGTCGAAAACGTCCCTTTGACGTACAGGTTGCCGTGGACGACCACGTTGTTATCCTCTAGCCCCGTCACCGGCAGCGAAGCGGCATCAGCGGCGTTGCCGTTGATGACATTCGGCACAAGGTCGATGGTAGTGGATGAGGCCAGCACAAGGGAGCTGTTGCTCAGGCTGTCAGAGCATACCTGCTCTGTGTACAGCTGCCTCAGTCTGCCGGTGCCCAGGGTGGACAACAACGTCGTCATAATATCTATGACTGTCAGATAGAAAAAATAAAGGCTGGAATAAACGTGCACATATTAATTTTTAACGTATGTCGCCCAGGTCTTCCCATTGCGCGGTCAGATTAGGTGGCGACCGTGATAGTGGCCTGGGATACGTCGTGTCGCCGAGGTCCTCCCATGGCGCTGTTAGGCTAGGTGTTGAATCATCGCGTGGACGCTTGCGATTGACAGGCGAGTCGGGGGGGAAGGACCCATGAGTCCGGGCGTCATATTAAAATACTTGTCAATCACGTCTTGTGCGGTTAAGGGGTTCAGCCTCCTTGCCACACTGTCGACATTTATAGACTCGTCAAAATCAAGCTCTAAGCCGCGCGCTGGCCTGTACCGCTTTCTTACACGAGGTTCGTCGTAGTCGTTCCGACGCGGCCTGTCGTACCTCATAGAGACATCACTGGGGTAAACGCCAAAGCACGTCGGCTCGTTACACTCGACAGGGCTCCCGTTTTTGTTTGTGCCTAAACCCTCCGTGTCCACAACTACAAACCGGCTGGTCGGCGAGCCCTCGCGGTCCACCCCGTTCATTCGCATCCCGTGCCAAGCACGTGACCGCCTGCGCGCTTCACCGGCTTGCCTAGTCCTTGCGCGGGAATGTACCGCGCAATACAAAGATCGTGGTCTACATGTGTTTTTACAGTTCTCCATTCTAGCGGTCAGTGCGCCGCACCGTGACATGTAAGGCTTATACAACACATTGGGAATAAAAAAAAATTTATTTTTCGTCTTGAATAATCGCAATTAAAGTAAGTCATACTCAAGTTGGCACCGGCGCATGCACGACCGGCTTCTTGTACAGGTACGTGTAAGCAAGTATTCCGGCAATAAGAGCACCGGCAGCTAAAAAAAGCATGCCGCTGTTTCTCGTTTCTTCTCTTGCAATGTCACGCATTCTAGTCTCGAAGGCAACCTGCTGCCTTGCCAGCCTCTGTGCCTGTTCTGGCTGCGCCGGGCGTCGAGCAATCGCACTTGGCGGTGGCAGGAACGATTGTGAGTGTACGTTGATGGGCTCGCGTTCGCTGTCCGACGGCAGCGCCCGCTCCATGGACGGACCTGGCTGCGGTTGTGACGCCCCTTGTGTCTCGTCGTCCGCAGCAGGCGAGAACGAGAAAGCTTTTCCAAGAGGAGCCCCGCCGCTCATCGATATCCCTCACACGTAGCGAGAGACATTCGCCGCCGTGAAGGCGCGTTCTCAAAGAGAGTCAACGTACTCCTCGATCGTCTCTGCCGCCGCCGTGAGCCTTTTAGATATGGCAGAGCGCTTCTTGACCTCGAAGACGGGCTTGATCATGTTTGAAAATACGCGCTCAAGGTACCTCTCGATGTAGTGGCTGTCTTTGTTTACCGGCATGTCGTCCGCGTTGGCCCACGTCGCAAGCACGCGCAGGAACTTAGCCATTGCCTTGATCTCATCGTCTTCTAAACACGGATACAAGGTGGTGGAGAAGAACTTGTCGAACTCGGCCCTGTTTTCGCAGCTCATCAGGACAGGCATCGCGCGCTCCACCAGCCTTAGCCCCTTGCGCCCGTGCTCGTTAATACTTTCTTCCGCCTTCTTCCAACCGTCCAGGATTGTCGAGATGCCGTTTTTTAACACCTCCGGAAGGTCCTTTTGGGACCTGATGTGCATCAGACATACCACTTCCACGTCGCTGATCGTCCCCTCCATGGTGCCTGACTCAAGAATCCTCGCGAGTCTCATGATGACAGTTTTTAGCACGGTCCTGCACTCGTTGTCGGGCTCGTCAAGCATGGCCTGTACAGTGTTCACCATGGACAAAGGGAACGACCATTTGTGCATGGCCCCGTTAATGCGGACCTTGACGTCCATGGTGTCAAATGTAATGTCGAATATTTGCGCCTGGTGAGCGCGACGGGCTTAGACAGAAAATACGTACGGACGGATCAGCCAGAACGCGACGATGCCCACAGCGACCGACACAAACTGCGACACCATCCTCTCGTCCGACAACGGGTTGCGCTGTCCGTTAGATGCGGCGACGTATGAAACGACGGAGATGATGAAGAACTTGACGAGGTCCTCAAGCATGCCACCGGGAAGCATCGAAGTTTATATACAGATCTGCTAGATATTTTTTCGCTTACGCGTCGCCGATACTGTAGTGTATATGAGAGCAAGAGATGTCCGCCGTGCAGGCTTTCAACAGCATGATGCATTCATTCCTTTGCGAGCTGGAGCTCGCGTATCCGGGTGAGAAAGTGATACCTGGACTCATCACTGCCTTTCAGCTTGCAAGCAAATCGAATGCGAAGGTGCCACTGCAGAAGTACATGGAGGCGATCGCTCCACACATGCAGGGCATCATGAACAAGGACGAGAGCGTGTTCGCAGCGTTCGGCGACGTGCCGTATCTGAAGGAGATCGATTTTCACAGCAAGTGGAAGAAATCGCCGCGCGCTACCAAAGACGCCATCTGGCAGTACCTCCAGACCCTTGCGATGCTCGGGATCGGTGTTCAGGAGATCCCGCCGGAGATTATGAAGCAAGCGGAAGATATGGCGGCATCGTTTGCCAACCGCATCATACAGAACAAAGAGGATCCGAATGAGGCATGCGCTACGCTTATAAAGACTATCATGCAAGGTGGGGCGTTGGACGTGTGTAAACTGGAAAATTAATGTGAACTTACTAATACAAACGCGGATGGGATTTCTGAGCGCGTATTTTGAAGGGTTGTCCGATGATTACATGTCTTTCTGGCCATTTGCGGAAGGGATTTCTTCGCGCGAACGTCTAATTTCCGCAAGGAGGTTTGGAATATACTGTGCAATACTTGGAGGTACGCTCACAAACTCGTTTGCGGGCGCGTTCACTGGTATGATGATATCCGTAGCAGCGACGGTCGCGTACGTGATAGACCGCCGCATGCTCGCTCGTCGAGCAATGCGCGACATGTGCAAAAGGGAGGCGATAGCGAATTACATGCCGGGCGTCGCACCCGGTTCGCTGCCCACGCCTCCGCCTGCCATTCCGTCACGCGATACATATCGCAGCGTGGTGGAGCCATGGGAGGTGGCCGACTCTACCAGGATCACAAACATGCCCGCGAACGACGACATGCAGAGAAGGAGTATGTGAGACGGCCTTTTTTTCTGTTGCATCTAATAGCACGGCGCTATCAAATGGATCAGCCGATAGGCGCCGGCAAGGCGCACGGGCTCCACTTTCGCGAGCGGGTCGCCATAGACGTGGAGGAGTGCAAGGTAAACGGCCAGTGCGTGCAGAATGTCGCAACCAAGTACGGAATCGACAAAAAGACCGCAAGGCGTTACCACAAGCTGTGGAAACACGACACGGCTTTAGGACTCGACTACACCAAGGAGGATGACCTGAAAAGGTCTGCGCTCCGTCCGCTTGTACGTAAAGTGTGGGACAAGACGACCGATTCGGGCAGGGTCGTCAACGTTCCGCGTGTCGTAGAGGTCATTCCGACACAGGAGGCGCGGTACGGAAAAGATCGATGGGGGCGCCTGTCTCAAGCAATATCCGAGTTGCAGACGAAGCACGTGCAATATATGTCTGCCGACGAGCTCGCGTACTTTGTCAATATCGCTACCGGGAGCTCGGTGGCGGCGCTGGCCCGCGTTCCCGAGAAGAGTCGCCCGCTGTTTGTGCAGGCGCACGCGCTGCTAAATCAGCGCAAGCTGACCGCAGGCGATGTGCAGAGAGCCAGAAAGGAAAACGGACTTTCGTACAAAAAGATCGCTTACAACTACATCGAGAAAGACATACAATACGTGAAGGATAAGACAGAAGACTTGATGTCTCTCCAGCGCCAACTGTTCGCTGAGGATTGCGTGTTCATCGACGAGTTCAGCGTTGTGATGAACATGGCGCCTGCGCGCGCGTGGGCCAAGAAGGGCGAAATGCCTCAACTGCGCCGGCGCGAGCAGGGCGACTCGCGGACCATAGTGTGGGCGGCAATGAAGTGGCCAAAAGACGACGGGTCTCCCGCCTTCTTCTTGCGCATATTTCCCCCGTTGCCGTCGAGGATTGCAAACCACGACCCCGGCGTGCAGCCGCGACAACAGGGCGCCGCCGAGTCTCTGCGTCAAACCACGTGGTGGGAAGGCCTGGTTCACATTGTCGGTGATCTGGTGAGACAAGAGGAGGGTGGGGGCGACACGGCGCGGCTCTTTAAGATGCGCCCACTCATCAGACGCATGTCAAAAGAAGGCAGTTTTTTTTACAGATGGTTTGTGGACAGTTTTCCTTACAAGAGGCTGACAGGGTTTCGCAATTGCCCCAACATCCCCGACACGTTCTGGACTAAGACTGTAGAGTGGGTGGACAAAGACGCCGTCAATGAAGAGGAGGACGAGGAGGTCAAGGGAGACGACGAAGAGGAAGTTGACGCCAATGAGGCATTGCGCAAGAAAGTCGCTATAAACAGCTACAGCGACATCGAGTCAGAGATCAACTGCACCAAGATGCACCGGTCATATTGGTTTGCGCTGCGTGGTGACGACAGCAAACGCATTCACGAGTACGCGTCTTTTACTGACAACATCGTCGAACGGGTAGAGTTCGTTCTTCGTCTCGCGGCGTTCGATTACGTTAGCCAGGAGTACATCTCGCAGCACAACTACAAGGTGTCGATGCGCACGTACGGCGAGGACCCCCCTGTCGCCACGGGGTGGATGCACAAGGGGCGCAGGGACATCAGCGTCGTCGGGATGAGAGCGGCTTCCAAGTCAGGTGCGCAAGGTAGCGTGCAGCTAAAATATGACGACACGCGTGGCAGGTTTGATTACGAAGAGGATTTTGAGGACAGTATTCAGGAAACTCTGAACATTTTGACCAAAGCGTTCTCAAATTCTTCCCTGGAAGACATCTACATGGCGTTGTTTGGCGAGAGTGCCCCGACGCTCCAAAGACATCGAGACAGTCGCAAAGTGCTCGTAAAGGCGCTTGATTCCCCAGTCAGCTCAATTTACAATCGATGGTACGTCGGACGCCAGGCGATTAAAGGGCGAAAGGACGAGGACATGGACCTATCGCACGCGCTGTTTCGTTCCATGAACCTGTCCACCAACCGTCTGGGGAAAAAGACGCCGATGAGCAAAGTTGATCTTGCGGCTTTCACGTGGAAGTTGGTTCACTGGTTTAAGGGCGACAAGGCGCAGTTTGCTGGACGCGTGAATGAAATATTGCCCTCGCGCATTGAAGGTGGCGGAGGGTACACGTACGGACCAAATGACAGAGAGGACCCGACGTATAACGGCGACATGTTTCCAAATAAGCTTGCGGAGAGTCTAAAGAAATATTCCGTCCGAATGAAAACGCCACAGGAACGCAGGCTGTACAGGGCGGTACCGCGGGCTTCTCAAATGCGCGATCCAAACATCGGCGCAAAACCGATGACGGTGTCCAAATCCTTGTTTAGGACGTTCATCAACTCCCTTCCCGACAGTTTTGTTCGCGGAAAGACAGTGCTAATGGACGGCGCCAGCTACCACGACAATGCTTCTAACCGCGACATAGCGATGAATGCCGATCTTCCTGACAGCACTTCCGTGTACCCCATATCGGAGCTTTCACCCCTTGCACAGCTGTTGCGTAGGAGAGGAGGCGGGGATGGAGTGCTCGTGCCGCCAACGAAGGCCACATTCCGGGAGCGCAGACCGGCACTTGTGTTTACTCCGCCTTACAGCCCCGATTTCAACCCCATCGAACAGGCGTTCAACACTGGGAAGCACTACATTCGCAAAGAAAGCTTTCAGCACACGCGAACGAGACACAACCTGTCCATAGCGATCATTAACGCCTTCCACGCGCTCATCCGCCCCCATGCCATAAAAAACTACATGTTATGCTCGGGATACCGGAGCGTCCAGAAGGATGTTGTCCCACGCGGGATCACTCCCAGCACGGGGGACAGCGGCGGTCCCGATGCGGAGGCGGTATCTAAGAAGTACAAGTGCATGGGTCGGTTTGTAGACGGCAAGTATACGGACAAGGACGAGAGCGCTCCAAGGCCTAAGCCAGGACATCCTCTGGCGGTGAATCCTAGATTGCAAGTCTGCCCTGGCAGCATGGTGGGCGATGAGTGGCGCAAGACACGCAGAGTCGAGACCGTACTTGCCGGTGATGACAATGAGCGTGGAAAGAGCAAGGTGCGGTGCGCGGTTATGCGCCCTGCTGACTACCACGATTGGAACGGTAAGGTCGTCGAGGTGCTTCACGACGGCGAGTGGAAGAGTGCCACAGTAAAAAAGGTTCCTCAGCCAAATTCCAGCACGCGTGTGGATTGGCAAGTTGGAAGGGTGAACGACCCGTGGTTTAAAGTCGAGTTGACGCAGCCGGACGGTACAAACAAAATAATATCCGTTATGGTGAACAAGGTTCGGCCTAGCGCGGATGACATGGCAAAGGCACGGGCCGAGAGGCAGGAGGTAATTGACGACGCCCGTCGCACTGATGATGCAAATGTGGCAAGGAGGATGGATGAGTTCAATGCCCAGATCGAACGAGACCGAGTCATACAGCAAAAGTTGAACGCGGACTATTCCGTTGACCGCAAATCATTGGACGCGGCCTTGACGCGCCACGCTGGCGTGGCAAAAGGCTACATTAGCACTCTTTTTAACACTGAGGCCAATAAGGATTTTAAGAGCCGGGGTCTGCCAACCGTGTACGTAGAATACGTTTAAAAAATATGTGCGCCATATAAATAACATGCCGGTAAAACCGAAGAAGGTGCGTGGCAGTCGTCGTCTGGTATGGCACGGCAATGCCGAGAAGACGGTAGGAGGTCTTAAAAAGAGAGAGATCATGCTGAACAAGGGCAACCTTGTGTCTGTCGACAGACATCACAACGGGAAAAAGCACTTTGGAAACGTGTCGCACTGGACAAACCTTGTCAGAGCGATTTATCGCCAGAATCACTTCCAAGTGGTTCACGACCCTGAGATAAATTGCCCGCGATTGTACGACCTGCAGGATGCCATGTGTGACGCCATGGAAAAGGTAGACTCGGCGCTAAAGAGCTCGTCCGGTTCCGGCTCGCTTCTTGAACGCAAGCGCGAAATCTGGAAGCAGTTGTATGACAAGCAGCCCGCCGAGGCCAAACGCGAACTGAGCAAGAGTGAGGCCGATGAGGTAAAGGAACGCAGGAGGGCGATCCGTAGCAAGCTCATGAAGGAAAACCCCAACCAACCGTGCATTCGCCGCAGAAAAACAAAGACGGATAAAAAGAAAAAGAGCAAGGACACAGACGGTTGCAAGTTCAAGGCGTCAATCTTGTTTGATGGCAGCGATGGCGCTGGCGTGAAGGAGACAAAGGCAAAGAAGGCGGCAAAGCGCGAGGAGTAAAATTACCTGTGCACTGCTTCACATTTCAATAACGCTTAAACATCGCGCGTGTTTTTCTTTTCATTCATATAACCGCGTCCATGGCAACGCGCGTATTCGTCGATCTTGATCAATGCTGCAAAGAGATGACACGGTTGGACGCGTCCAAGTGTTCTATCGTCGCGTATTGCGGAAGAGGGTACTGCGGACCGATACCAGACGGTACGTTGATGCGTTCACCGTCGCTGTCGCGCGAGGCAGCTGACTCTCTTTTCCACTACGATATAGGCAGGCGCGTCGTGTCAGGTGAGATACAGCCCAACGACCGGGTAATTGTCGTTTCAAAGGATGCGTCCTGGTTTAATGCAGAGCCCCACCTGCGCGCGGATGGTATTGGAGACGTACTCATATGCTCCGGTCTACACGACATCCCGCCCGACATTCTGCTGGCAAGTAGGCCGTTGGAGCGCGAGGGACTGCCCAAAAGCGAAAGGGCATTCCAAAACTTTTTAATGAACAACGTGTCCCCAGGGGACAGGGAGGGGTTCTCGAGTTCGTATATGGTCAAAACACGTTCTCGTACAAACATAACGGATCGATGACGCGCGGGTATTTTTTTTAGAACGGTATCTGTTATAGGATGGCGTTGTATCTTCTGTTTGACGTGGCGGCGCTGGCCGCGGTGTACCTGCTCTATCGGCACACGGCGACGACAGGTGGCGGACACGAAGAGTTTGGGATCATGAGAAGGTACAACTACGTATACCCCAGGCCCGTGTCAGATTTACAGATAACGGACATGCGTCCTGAACGCGTGCAATTCGGTGCTCACATTTTTTAATGTAATTGATATTATGACAACTGCAGACATGCTATCAAAGTTTTTTGCAGCAGCCGATGAAGGAGACACGGGGTGTGTGTTTGACCCAACTTTGGACTGCAAGGCAAACTACCCAGTCCATAATTTTCCAGGTTTTCTGACGCTCGGCGGTCGGATCGAGCCTTCCATGGAGTTCACACGTATCAGAGGTGGGCCGAATGCTGCAAACCAGAATCGGCCAGTGTACATAGACAGCCGGGTTATGGCTCCGTACAATAACATGTTCTGGGACAAAATGAAGCGCGGGGATAGGTACGTGGATGGCGCGCCACCCTCTCTGACCGATGTCCCTGCTGGGTTGGTAAAGTGGTACTCATATTAGTGTCAAATTATATGTTCGAGTATTACTGATATATCGTAATGTTCCTGGTGGTCTCGGCCGTTGCTGTAGCGGGGTACCTGTTACGACCGCGTCCGTCCTCCTCGAACCACTCTCTCGCTCCTATTGACACGGAGCCTCCTCCACACGTTGCCATGCACAACCAGCATACGCTAGGATACCCTATGGTGCCAAACTACGGTTCGCGGGGCGGATACGGTCCAGGAGACCCGTCGTACATTTCAGCTCCTAACCGTGAGCTCGGGTTCGAAAGAGACTTCGAAGGTTTCGATTTCCACGTGCGCCCCCCTGACGAACATAGGCGCCACGGGGCATTGGCTCCGGGTATGTTTTTGCGTGAAGAGGGCAGCACTGTGAAGTCCTCGGGCATCCCCGGAGTCGATTTGACAATTGCAAAACAGCCCATAGCCATGACCGCATTTCAGGGAAAACTGCAGCCCGACAGGGTGTTCCCCGTACAGGAGACGTGGCAACAGAACCTTGAAAGGGAACGCAAGTCCCTCAGTCTACAGGAAACGCTTAATCGCAACTTTTACATCCCTGAACCACGCCTGCGAGTGAACCGACCCAACCCTCAGACGGCACACCTAGAGCAAAGAAGCCTTCCTACCACAAACATGGGACAGGATGGTCTTGCACAGCGAGCAGGATACGAGAACCGGCCGCCAATGGCGGACTTTGACGGCACGCAGGGGCGCATGGCGGATGCCAACCAGACGACTGTCATTCCAGAACGCGCTGTCTTGGCGCCCCCGCAATCAAACGTGTCGGACGCTTTCAACGGCGTCGATGCACTGAGATGGGGGGAGTGCCAGAATCACAGTCGCGTAGACCCAAAGAGGAACGAAACAATCGATGCGCTGGACAGTCATCGCGCCCCCGCCGGAGACTTTGGAGTGCAGCCTCTTCAAATTGGGGCGCGTGTTGTGGCAGCAAGAGAGCCATTGAACCAACGGACCGTCGAATCAAGAGTGTGCGGGGCGGAATACCCCAACTCCATGAACGGATTCCGCGACGAGGAGCACACTCGCATTCCTGTTGAGAAAGTGTACTACCGCCGCAATGAACTCCGCGAGATGCCGGAAAGCAGAGAGATTGTGGAGGAGACGCAGCAGCCTGTGAGATTGCCAAAACTCGACGAGATCGATTACACCCAGACAAGCGCGCGTGCCGACGACATGTCTCAATACGCTGCACAGGAAAAGAACATTGGTGACAGGGTTGAGAGACCTGGGCGTGTGGGCGCCGGTAGCGTGCCAATGGGTATCGACCAGACGTCCGCCGTGTCTGCCTATGCCGCACTCGCTAAGAATCCGTATGCGATCCGTTAGCAATTCAACGGCGGGCTTTCGTCATACGTTGCAACAGGCGTGCGCTGTTCATCGTCGCTCGTTGCCCATTCGTCAGACGATGCGTCGTAGTCATCACTGCTATCATCTGTAAAATTATCCTCCGCGCTGTCGGTGAAATCGTCCTCAAGGACCTCTTGCGGAGAGTACTTGATCGGCGGACGGATGACGCGTCCGTATTTTGTTTTTCGGGCTTGCATGACGAGAGTTACATTACGGTGCGAGAAATTGTATTGCGAGCACGAATAAAAATCTTCTTTTACAGTGTATACAGACGAGTCATGACTCTGTTCCCATTCCCTTCTTTTGTCAGCACCCCAACCGTTCGCTCGCCATCGTACCAGCAACGGGTGGACTCTTTGGCACAAAAGATCTTTACAGGACAGGAGCTGCAGGACCTTCAGTCGCGCATTCCAGGTATCCGATTCGTAGTAGAGGAAGCGGACTTGTACAAGCAGTACATCGTAGAGAACGACAAGGAGCTTTTGGGCAAGGTGCAAAAGTTTGTGGCATCCGTGTACATTTACGACATCCTCACGAGCCTCATGCGCGAGATCAACAAGCGCATCATTCGCGTAACAAAGTCTTCACTGTCCGGCACAAGCCGCGAAGAGGTGGCAAAGCTTGCCAACACGCTGCGTGGGTACGTGGCTGTGGAGACGGCAATCAATGGCAGGACACTTGCTAAGGATCTCGAGAGTTCCAACTCGCACGTTTACATGAAGCGCGTGCCCTCTGATATCGTAGCGCGGATCATCGAGCTTGAGGGGGCAGAAAAGTACGGTACGGCTCTGTCACAGAGCGACCTGAAGCTGTTTGCGCTGCCCCCCAGCGGTCTCGTGTCCAACAACTCGGTGCCTTACGTCCGCATGTTTGACTTGCAGCCCTCCAACGTGCCCACTCCCACCATGCTGCTTGGAGGGTCACCAGCTGACGACTGCGTCCCGGCACGCCTTCTGCAGCAGCTCGCAAGCGGCGTGATTGATTGCTCGATGCTTTCGATGGGCCACCGTCTACGACTCGCTAAACTGGATGTGGACTACCCTCCTTTGGCCGACTACGGCGCCCTTGAAACCCTGCAATCCCAGGATCCGGCCACGTTTAAAGACGTAATCAGGCGTCAGGGGCCGGCGTTTAAGACTCACGTCCAGAAGGCAGCTCCTGGTACGCCCACTATTAATTACAATGGTCGCCCCCAAGTGGTCGAAGCGATTACGACGTACAGCGGGCTGATGAAGGATATGCAGGAGCCACTGCGCTGGGGCTCGCGGTACAGGATTTACGGCCCCCGCATGCGCCCTGTATCGTGCACATTTTTTGATAACGTCATCAAGAAGCACATCAAGGCCGACATCATCGGGTTTAGTCGCATGCGGGAGCAGATCCTCAATGTGATCGACCAATGGTGGAGGGAACAGGGTGCCATCCTTCTCGTTGACGGTATGGACACCAAGGGTGGTAAGCCCATTCAGAGTTTCTACTCCGACCTGCTCCTTGCCGACTACCAGCTGTCAGGCAACCCTGGGTCTTGCCCCAAAGGCACGTCCGCATTGTATTACGACCGCGACCCTGCTGATCCCAAGGCCAGAATTGTCGACCTGTACATCCCATCAGCGGATGGTCGCAAGGTACGTAATCCAAATGCGCGATATGGACCGTACTGCGCAGAGGAACAATACGAGAATGACGTGTTCACTCAGTTGCCCACGCTCGAAGACGACGCCGCGCAGGCATTCCCAGACGAAAGTCACCGCTGGTTGGTTGGATCGCGCAGGGTTGTCCGACGCGGCGGTCGACCGTCATCTCGTCGAGCCCCATATAGTAGGCGGTACTAAACTCGTAGTGTTTGCAGTGCACACACCGCAAACGTGACGGCGTCCGATGATGGACGAAGTGGATTCGCGCGCATCGCGCTATGCAGCGTTCGAGGAGTCACGCAAACGCAGAGCGGACGCGTACTGGTCCGAACTGATGTCGCGCAGGGGGGGCCGCAACAAGTGGTCCATATCGTTCAACCGAGATTACATGTCGTCCTGTGGCCATCTGTTCAAGGGAAAGAAGGCCATGTCGGACGCAGAGACAGAAACAGCTATCGAATACGAACGCGTTGGCGAAAGCGCGCTGGACGGACAGCAGATAACACGGCATTGGTCTCACACAATCCCCCACCAGGGGTGGGTTTCCTGCATAGTGTGCGACAGGATCATGTCTGCTAACCACATCGAGTTTACACGGGCTTGTCACGGCGGCAAGTTCTTTGCCTTTTACCACGCCAACTGTTTCGATAGCCTGACAATAGAAGGTTCACTTGCGGTGCAGCAGCGGTTGCCAGATCTAGGAGGTTCCTACAACGAAAAAGAGACCGCTGTAGCAGAGGTGATTCTTGACTGGGATCTGGACAAGCCATGTGACTGTGACGACGGATGAACGCCAAAGTTGCGTTTACATGACGCCTATTATATGTCCGCCTATTGTATATCAGGGCTGGGCAGATGGAAATCGGAGACTTCACCGGACTCGCGCGTCATCTCCGAAAGCAAGGTGCTGCCAAGGTCGCAGCCCGCCCACCCGCGCCAGCTGCACCCGCGCAGGAGATGTCGTTATCAGGGTCAGAGACGCCGTCACAACGTAGCATGCCTGAAATCAAGACGCGCGTGACGACGCCGGTCGCGATCGACACCAAGTCTCGAACACCAGGCATGTTGCCCGCAATCGTCGGTGTCGGTGCCGCGATAGGCACCATCCATTTCGCCCCGAACGTGTTTCCTGACTTGTTCAAGGGACCGGACGGGAAGCTGAACCGTGCCCGCGTCAACGTGGGCGGCGTTGTCGCGGGTGTTCTTGTGTTTTTGATAGCTAGATACCTTTCATCATAAGTATCAAGTGCAATAAACCGGTTCGCTTATTTACTGCTCAATAATTTCCATGCGACTCTTATACGTAGGCAATGATCGCAAAGGACGACGAGCCGCGCGTAGACACTAATGTACTTGTCGACAGCAAGCGAGAGTACATCGAACAACTGGAGCGGTGTTTGTCTGTCCCAGTGTTTGCAGCCCTTAAAAACGTCCTTCAGGATGCCATGAACGTGGCAGACGCGAAGGATCTCGACGACATGGAGTGCTTTTCAAAGCTTCTCGAAGAGGTGCCAAGCTGGAATGCCGACATTGTCGAGGAAGAGACGCGCGAGGTTTTGAAGACGGCTCCTTACCTTAAGGAGCTGCTCAAGGCATATTTCGTGTGTGCAAGTATGATTCTAGGCTCCATCCGCAAGTCTAATAGCAGCGACCAGCGTTTGCGTGTTAAGGTTCCAACCTGTGAGAGGTTCTTCCATTCCATTGTCAAGATGATGGCGGTCGACATTGCCGACGATATGCCTCACTATGTGTCCCAGACGGATATGGGCGACTACAAGCTTAACAAGCGTCAAACAATGAAATCAATCGCCGAGTGCATCAAAACTTCGCTGCACGGGTTTATGCCCATTGACGACATCCTGAAAGATTACATGGATGGCATCATGGGCGAAGACCAGCCGAGGGCGCGTGAGGAGAAGGATGTCGTCGAGGTTGAGAACAAGACCAAGTCCGTGAAGCTTGGTAATGGCGTGTTGCGCCCTGCCCGCACGCCTGTGTCATACGATGACGAGGATGAAGAGCAGGTCGTGGTCGAGGAGGAGGAGGACTTTTAAAACCAAGTGTCTAATAATATACCCCTTAATGAACGTGACTATTTCCGATTCGGGAGAAAAGACATTGTCAACCAACAACAATTGCACACATGGCAGTACGCGGATTGTGAGACTTCAGCTGGCAGAGTCCGCGTTTAGGTCCATCATAGACAGCATGCGTGATGGGAACGAACTGGGTGGCACGTTTACTATAAATCTCTCAGCTCGCGTGTTAGACAAGGCGAAGGTCACTAATGTGGGCAGGTCCAACGACGTAGACACACCGCACGGGATAATGGAGTGGCATACGCACCCGCAGGCGTGCGAGATGGACGAATGCTCGCTGGCCTGCCCCAGCGACACTGATGTTAGGGTTTTTGTAGAAGACGCGCTGTCGGATAACCTGACACACAGCGTGTTCAGCTTACAGGGCACGTTTGTGGTGTCGTTATCACCTCGTCTTGTTGTTAGCATGAAGGCAGCGCGAGATCACGGCGTGTTTGATGCGGAGTGCGCGAAAATACAGAGAGCATTTTCCGACTTGCAACGCGAGTTCGCCAACCGTTTTTCTTTGTCTGCCAACGAGCGCGAAAAAGATGCCCACGTGCGGTGGCACATCACGCAATGGATGCGCCTCGCTGACCGCGCGGGGCTTGACGTTAAACTGTTTCCATGGGGCGTCGCTCCTCACATGGACGTGCGCGTGCAGTGCTCGCCTGGTACACGATAATTTCCGCTTGTGCTTTTGTGGTAGGCGACCGCATGGACGTCGCCCTTAGAAAATTTGATCCCTCGCGCATTAAAGATGACAGTGTGGTGTGCATTGTATCAAAACGAGGGTCAGGCAAGACGACGCTGGCCACCGACATAATGTACCACAAGCGCCACATCCCATCAGGCATAGTGCTCTCGGGCACAGAGGGGTCAAACAAGCACTGGGGAAAATACATCCCTCCTCTGTTTATATACGACCAGTTCAACCGAGGCGCCCTCAAGGCGCTAATAAAGAGCCAGAAGGCTAAGTCTAGACGCGGCGACACATCGCACGCTTTTGTTGTAATGGACGACTGCGTATACGATTCGACCGTGATGCGCGACCCGTGCATTCAGGAGATCGCCCTGAACGGACGGCACATGAACATATTCTTCTTGTTCATCACTCAATACACGATGAATGTCTGGCCAGTTATTCGCAGCAACATCGATTACGTGTTTGCGCTGAAAGAAAACATCATCATGAACCGCGAGAAGCTGTACAAGAATTTTTTTGGCATTGTGCCGACGTTTGAGGCGTTTTGCCACATCTTGAACGAATGCACGCAAAACTACGAATGCCTGGTGATCGACCACACCAGCGGTTCTAACAAACTGGAGGACGTGATTTTCTGGTACAAGGGTGAGATGCGTCCGCCATTCAAGGTCGGATCAAGCAAGTTTTGGAAATACGGGCACGCGCATCACGATCCCAACAAACATGACTCAGACAGTGACGACGACAGGAAACGCGTGTCCACTCGCGTCGTCAAACACGACAACTAGACAGCAGTTGCGAACTGTCCTGCCCCTTTCTTATTTAATATCGCAAAGTTGTTATAAATATGAAGAGGGCCAAGCTAGAGCGAGTTCGAGAAAAGCGCAAACTAGAGCGACAAGAAATTCCAACAGGGTGGTCGCTATCAAACGAAGGCAAAAAGTATCCGTTAAACTTTGTAGTTGAGCCAAGTTATTATGACGGTGGTCTAAAGAATGTGTTTGTGGAGTTTCCTGATGGCTATAAAACTCCACTGAGCATGGGAAATCAGCACCTAGGTAAACTTATACCTTCAAAGACAAAAGATGGCGCTTTGTATTATGAAAAATTTTACATAAACGCGTCGCCACACGCGCATCGACCATTAGCCTCAGAGGAAGAAAGTAAGTCCGTTAAAGGGTTGGGAAAAGAGATGTTTCGTTTGGGCACGGAGCTCAACCGGCTATCTTTGTCAGACCCTGTGAACGGTAAGGTCAGACTAACCGCATCCGGGGGAAATCCATACCCAATTTTTCCTGGAACAGATGATGAGGCGTTAGCCATTATACGCAAATATCCAGTCACAAGGGAGGATTGGGAACAAGAGACGGTGCCGCGCATACCCCAGAATGACAACAGACGTTTTCGAACCGAGATGATGATGCTTGCAAGCAGCATAAATAACAATCAGAGACTTGTAGACTACTACAAGACCCTGGGGATGGAGGTGTCTGATCTATCCAATGGCATGCAGGTGGAAATGGAGTCGACTCCCGACAAAATCATCAGGGCGTGCACAGGCCACGGGTGCACAAACCAACACTGCGTCCGCCCCAGGGGCCACTGCGGGGTATGGAACTTTAGGAATAAGCGGTGGTGCGCAAACCCGTTGCAACCTAGATGCATAGGATACTGCACAAGGCATCTGCGCAAATAAATGGCGCGATCCATGCATGCGTAAGAGGGAAAATTTATGCAGACCGCTGAAAGCCTGTCCTCAATGCCCGCTTCCGCTCCCTGTCCTTCTCGCGAAGCGCCTCCAAAGCAACCGTGGACAGGGATGCCCTCCAATCCCGTTTGCGCTTGTTGTCCTTCGCGCGGCGTTCCTCGGGAGTTTTGCGGATGGCAGCCATTGCCAGCTCTGCCTCGACGAGCTTCGCCTGCGCGGTGTCAGCCTCGATAGATTTCTCCTTTTCGCGGATGCGGACATCAATCAAAAGGCGTTCTTCGCGCATGGATAACAATCTGCACGCCTCGGCCTTGTGCCAAATTTCCGCGGATGCGCGCACCATTTCCGGTGACTTGAGGCAGGTAGCAGACAGGACCATTTTAGTGAAGGATCCGAGGTCGGGGAATTCCACGCCACCAAAAAAGAAGCTCGAGCTGAGGCGAGGTTCACGATTGGCAGCCGAACCGCCTGACACCTTGTGGTGGACCGGACACGGACAGGAGGTGCCAAAGCCTGGGGGCAGGACGTCGGGCGTTAAGGCATCCTCGCGAGTTTCACCGCTGGTCTGTCGGGCAGCCATAATTGAACTCTCGGAGTCTGCAGAAGGGCTTTCCATGGTTCGCAAATGACACGAGCGACCGAGTCTTTTGTACAGAGGACAGGCGCGTTGCGGGAGGCGAAGTCGTTTATGCATAGTGCACTTGTTCGCTCGACTTTTGTGTTCCTGTCTTCTGTCCGCTTGACGCGCACACGTGTCAGTAGAAATCGACCTGACGAACCGGGCGTACAGTGTCAGCACTAGAAAAAAGTGGCGTCGCTATTTTTCCGTTAGAAATATTGAACCGTCAAAGCCTTCCACCGGCCGGTGGCACACGTGTCAGTGGAAGCCGCAAAAGTGTGTGACACGCGGCAGAGCCCCGGCGGGAGGCAGATTTTTTGCACCGTGAGGGGAACGGCGCTCATATATCGCGGGGAACAAACAGTTTATTGAAGTATTTAGAAGGTTCATTGTCGAGCGCCATCACAACTCGCCCGACCCAGCAAAACATCTATTAGACATCCCAACTTTTCCATGTCAAGCATCACTGATACGCTAGAGATTGACGGTCGACCGTGTTCCTGGTCTAAAAACGAGCCTGAGTCTGTTGACCCACGCAAGAACGCGCGCGACAACGCCGACCACTCGAAGATGGCGCCAGCGGGGTCGTGCCCCGCAAACCAGGCGAACGCGTCAAGCCGCCCGCCCAAAATCTCTACCGTGCTATCCAAGCGCGAAGAGGCATTCCAGAGCCTGATTTTGCGCCCTCTTGTCTATGTCCCAGGGCACATAATCGACCATGTGTCATCCAACTTGTATGAAAATGCCAACGAGTTTTCGAGGGGAGACAATGCTGCTACCTTCCTTGTCTCGTACGCGGTGTACGAGCAGTCGCCATTGATCAGACGCATGTTGGTGCAGACGGCATGCCCTTTCATTGTCGAAAGACAGGTTACCACGTGCATGAAGACCTTTACGTCCGGCGCATTTTGCAAACTGTACAGAGCCCTTTTTCCAGCGGAATGCGACTGCTTTGAGTTCATCGTTTTCAAGAACGGAGAGCTGTGCATGGCGGATCACGTCCAAGAGACGCTGGATCACGTCCAACAGACACTGATCTCATCATTCGGCAGCATTCGTGACACGGCCGACGGGTACTACTGGAACAATTTCGATGAACAACGGCTGAACAGGGAGACTGACACGTATGATGAAGCCTTAAGCAAGGCGGCCTCCGCCGTTCTCGCGTACTGCGAGTTGTACTTTCCGCCCTCGCACCGTGTCAGGTTGACGTAGTTGTAACACTACTACGATGCAAACCGTAGCCCACCCATCCCATTTGTGATTTTAAGGATGTTGAATGACCGGGCATAAATGGTGATCACGCCCTTTGGCAGGTTGGTGCCCATACCCTTTAATACCAATTTGACCGAATCCAATCGTGAAAAGTTGATGGAACCTGTCGGCTTCCAATCCTCTGGCTTCAAGGCAAACGGGATGACGTACACGTGCCTGTCACTCGGAATGCGCGTGTGCGCCTCAAGGGGCAAGTAGTAGGAGAAGTAGATAGGGTCGCGGCCTTCGCCGAACATCTGCTGCGAGTTCAGTGTCAGGTTGGCCGTGGAAAACAGGTGTCCATCAGGGTTGTTCTTGTTGGTAAAGTTCCATACAGATTGCGTCGGGTCCAGTGACATGGTTGGGTCTGTCAGACGTTCGTCGGCTTTGTAGAAGAAAATTAGCTCCTTGACAGGGTGTGAAAAGGGCAGCGTGATGGTTTCGAGATCCGTTTTCTCGACAAAGTGATCGTACTGCTGCGTGGCAGTGATGAGGTACTCGTGCGCGCTTGTCGCAAACTGCCGGCGTTCAAAGTCATCCAGGTACACGTAGCGAACCACAAGCCGCATCTTCGTGATGTCGGGGTACCATTTGATCATATCAGCGCGATAGGTGTCCGCAACGGGCGGGTTGGCGGTGCTGGTCAAAAGATTCCACAAAACAGGAGCGGAGGACTTGGTGGTAGAAGGGTAGTTCGGTCCGCCAGCAAGGTGCGTGAAAATCTCGTCCTTTGTAGCCAGCTGAACGCGGATGCGCGCGTCGTGATACTGCAGGGCGATGATGGGCAGCGACATGCCCTCGTCCAGACAGAACGAGAAGTGCAGAGGGACGTACAGGAAGGTCGGGTCGAGCGCGGTGTGGCCGCCGCCAAACTTCTTCGTCACGCCTCCGTGCCGGGACGGAGCCGTTTCGACATGGCTGGTGCTAGGATCGCGCGACAGTTGGTCCCACACGTGCATGAACTCGCCAGTCATCTCTTCGATGGTGTACCCGCCGATGCGAAACTCGACGCGCTTGACGAGCACGCGCGCGACGTCGTTGTAGAAGGCGTCAAACATCTTCCACCAAACCGTTCCGGTTGCTTGCGTTTGTGTTCTCCACTCCACCATCTTTGGAAGCTCGATGTACACGTACGCCTTGGTAATGAGATCTCCACTCTTAGGAAGCTGGAACTCGACCATGCGCCCGAAGCCCGGTACGCCGCTTGTCGGCACCACCTCGGTGTCCGCAAACGAAAAGTTCGTGTGCCTGGGATACATGCTCTTGAAGAAAGTGACCTCGGGTGACACGGTGAGCATGGCATCTTGAGGGCCCTTGGCGCGCAGACACAGAACCGCGTGGGACATGTTTTATACAATCACGATAGATAATTTCTCTAAGAAGCGAACCGCTTCCCGCCCATCCCCTGCGCAATTTTAAGGATATTGAATGAGGTCGCGTACACGTCGATGGTGCCTGACGGAACGCCCAAGTTGCCACTTGCCAGCCCCTTCAGGTTAAGCTTGACGGTGTCCAGCCTGGACATATTTACGGAGCCGGTGGGCTTCCACGACTCGGGATCGAGTGCGAATGGGATGCAATAGACGCGGCTGTCTTCAGCGACACGCGTGTGGAACTCGCTGGGAAGGAGGTAGGAAAAGAAGATGGGGTCACGTCCCTCGCCGAACATGTTTTGAGAGTTGAGCGACACGTTGGCGGTCGTGAACAGGTGTCCATCACCAAACGCGCTATTGTCGTTCCAGAACTTCCAGTAGCCGTTGTACGCAAATTCGGCATCGGCGCGATGTTTGGTCTCGATAAAGTCCATATCAGACGGCTTGAACCAAAATAGGATTTCCTTAACGGGATGGTTGAACTTCAGGTCGATGCTCACCTCATTTTCCCCCCCCACGTGATGCTGGTAACGCTGCACCTCGGTGATAAGATACTCGTGGCAGTTGAGCGCAAACTGACGTCGTTCGAAGTCATCCAGGTATACGTACCGCACTAGCAGTTTGCACGCAAACGTTGGCGGGGTGGCTATCCAATTGACGCGCGGGTGGGTCAGAGACGCGTAAGACGAAATGCTGTACGTCAAGGCGCTTGGGATCATGGTGCTCGTGACTCGGACGATGTAATTCGCGTACTTGTTGTTGCCAAACTTCAATACAAACGACGTCAAGGCCTTCGTTGTGCTATTGGTGGTCCAATCGTCCACGAAGAAGTAGTTGGAGTCACTCACGGTTGTCGCGAAGGACTTGTTGGCCCAATCCAAAATCTCGTAGCCGCGCTTAGTAGGTCTAAGAGAGCCGAGCTCCGCCTTGAACTGCACCTGCCTGCACAGCTCCAGAAACTTCTTTGCGACGGCAATCCTGGCCGCAGCGCTTGTTATTGTCGTATAATCCACCACACTACCACCGGTGCCTTGAGTTGTCGGGAAATGGAGGTGATACCGTGTGAAGATGTTTTCAGCAGTGTTAAACTGGATCTTGACGATCACGTCGTGGTACTGCAACGCGATGATGGGCAGAGCCAGGCCGGTGTCCTTGCAGAAGGTGAATTCAAGGGGAATGTAGATGTGCTGCGGCGCGTCGCCGTGATAGTACTCGGCAATCCTTCCGCGCTCGTCGATGCGCACACTGCCCCCGTGATCCACGTGGATGGTGTCTACGTGACTCTCGTGCGACCGCTTGCTCAGCACGTCGCTGACGTGCATGAAGTCGCCTGTCACCTTTTCAATCGAGTATCCACCGATGACCAGCTCTGCGTGGTCGATCAGGATCCGAGCCCAGTCTTTGGCAAATGCTGAGTACCCAAACACGGGGAACGCGGTCACCTCAATGTAGGCCATGACCTTGGTGATAAGGTCGCCCGACCGCGGAAGCTTGAACTCGACCGATTGTCCGTAGTCGACAATGCCGGCGGACTGCGTCACCTCAGCATCTTCAAGCGCAAAGTTCGTGTGGCGCGGAAACACGGTCTTGAAGAAGGTGATCTCCGGGTCCACGATAAGAGACACGTCTTGCGCACCCTTGGCGCGAAGGGCCATAATGCTGTGGCTGCCCATGTCGGTGTAGTATAGTACGAGTGTGACATTTTTTTTACCATCTCCGCAGCTCCAACGGCAACTTGCCCACAAAGTGCGTTGCAAACACGTACGGGTTTTGCACCGCCGTCGAACCCGAATGTCCGAAACTCTTGGGCAAAATCTCTGCTACGAGAAGCCCTGGCGAATCCGTGTGCCAGTTACGAATAAACTTGATTGAGCGCGTGTTAGCAGGCATCGATGAGCTGGGGGCTAGGGTCCCACCGTAATATTCTTGCCAGCTAGGCACCCGGGTAACAGCTCTGGTATCAATGTCATAATGCCGTAGCGTGACATCATCATAATCAAGCGTGTCGAGATTGGCGCCAGGGGATGTCGTGAGCCACAGATCAAACACCATGTCAAAAGGCGATGGATTGTTGTTATAATGTGCAAGCGGCTGTCCAAGATTTGTTACAAACCTTGCTGACGTGATCGTGGGCGCGTCGGGCTCCATCACCACGGTGTGCGTGCGGATCACAAACCTCTGACCATTGGCGTCCGTAAACAGCTTTGTCCCGTCGGTCGCCACGTTGGGTTCGATCGTCAGAGTCCTGCGCGATGTATGAGTGCTGTATCCAGTCACCGGTAGCTCGTGCTCCTTACCGTCCGTCGAGGAAGTCCACGACCCCATCGTAACGGGCGATCCGGTAGATACACTGAGCTGCACTCTATTGGGATTCAGCGTCACTGCGCGATTGGTGCGCACCACAATATAGAACGTGTCTGTGAGCCGTTCGGGCTCGTGTCCTAGATACCTGCCGGCCGAGTCTTTAAACGTGTATTTGTAGTCAAAGTCCTTGGATGCCACAGTCCACTCGACGCGGATCTCCGTGTTGATTGCGGAACCATCGACAGTCAGCGTCCCAGGCGGGATGACAATTCGAAGGGTGTTTGTATCAGAATAAAACAAGTCACTTCTATTGTTGGCCAGGACTATTGCCCAAGGATTTACAAACCTGAACGAGACATTAAAGGCGTTACTTACTTGGATACTCGTCACATTTCGTGGAAGCTGGTAATCGCTAATATAAGCCTGAAAGTTTGCGTTTGGCGACAGCGAGAGTGAGGGACCGGCAGGAAGGGCTCGCCTTCCCGTGTTCGCAAGCCTGACGTCTAAACTGGCATTAGCGCTCAACGCGTAGTGCGGTAGAGTCAGGCTGACGGGGACAAACCCGCTCGTGCCTACTGCGGGGCGCGTTTCCGCATACCCTTCGCCGCTGAACGTCCACACGACACTCTCAATGAAGGTGATGCTGTTTAGTGACCCCGTCAGCAGCGTATGATCGACGACAGATATTGGCCACGCAACGGAGATGGGTGACGAGTTGGACTCGGAGCCTATTATTATATTTGCCGGGATGGTAGCGGCGATCTGCGTCTGTGCGCCAGTCCACGCCGCACTTGGCACAGGTATCACAAGCTTGTTGGATCCGGAAAGATTGGTGATCTGAGACGTCAGCGAATTACCCCACGAGACGTCGGCGGGTGCAGGGAGCGTCACATTATATCCAGGTTCGTAACCTAATTCCAGTTTAAGCGTCGCGGTGTTGCGAAGAGTCGTACTAACTCGGAGCGGGATGACACTGGACCACGGAGATACCGCTGCGGACGTACCGTGTATAGTGTCGCCTGTTGTTGAGTTTGTAAAGATCCATTCAGCACGTTGAAGACGCGGCAACGAAGCCAAGGTAGAAGCAGCAACCACTGTGTTATTAGAGGATGCCTGCTTGTACAATTTTGCTACGAAATCGACTTGCGACTGGATTGTACTCCCTAAAGTTGTAAGGTAATCTGCCGGGATGGAAAAGTTAATTGTCACAACGTTCGAGCTGGTGGAATTGGATAACGATTGTAAAGATGTCTGGTTCAGAGTCCCCATAGTCAGCGTGAACGCGTATTTTGAAGGGTTGCCACTGTTAGCTATGGCTGCAACGGTTATCTGACCGGTCGCATCTTCACCATTCGGCTGCTTCCAATTAAAGGAGGGAGTTACTACAGTGGGTGCAGTAGTGCTCCCTTGGATCTCAAGCCTCAGACTGAGAGTAGCGTTAGACACTACAGCATTTGGGGGGATATCTGCGCTGGGAACTGACCATACCCCTTCCCACAGCGTTGCTATGTCTTTTGACACCAGCTGTGTGTTTGATTGAGTGAACACAATTGACGCCTTTTGTAGTCCTGAGATGGCTTCCAAACCTGACACGGATGGCCTGGCGTACAACTTTAACGGCACCACAATGCCGTTTTGGAATACAACATTACCAAACTTTAGCACGCCTGGTGAGATAGTCACAGACACTTCCAAGGGGGAATTACTGGTTGCCTGTCCCAGCGCCGACTGTGCCTGGCTGTAAAATGAAGCCAGTGTGCAGGTAATCACGCCGTTCGAAACGGAGACGGTCACATTTCCGTTTATGGTTTGATTTCCATTCCTAAACGTATAGGTCCCCTGCGAAGTAGTAGCATTTACGCTCGGACTGGATGTTGATGTTAGTCTCACAACATAAGTCGTGTTGGTAGTTTGAGCTTGGGTTATAATTCGCACCGACTGCGTCGTCCACACGCCCTCAGTGGATCGTATTGCGGCACTGTAGTAGTTAGCTCCCATGCCTATTTGGACCGGGGTTTGCAGACCGGGGACGTCCCCTAAAGGTAGCGGTGTTGTGTCCCTCTTCAACACAATCGAGGCTGTCACTACAGTGTCGGCAATCAAGGCGGCAGGACCGGTAAGGGTATCAATGCCGAGTTCTCCATCCGGGATGGTGAGTGCTAGCGTGATGTCAGATGTCGTGTTTGCCATATCGTTTGTCCAGAAGTTGCCAAAGGTGGCCATTACGCTGTTATTTTGCGTTGTGACAGTCGAAAAAGTGATGTCACTCCCTGCGGTTGATCCGACAGTTTGTCGATATATCCAGGATGGAATGGAAAGAGGAATGACAGGGGTTTGCGGAGACGCAGTTGTTCCGGTGTTCATGGTAAGCCTCATGGCCTTACCGTACATTGCCTGCGTCCATAGGTGCTTTCCGTTCGTATCAGTGCCTAATCGAGACCACACCGGAGCAGCTGTGGTTCCGGAGTTGTATTCCATCATTACGCTTGTCACTTTTACGGGACACCGTGCATCGGTGATCGGGACCGTTGTGACAGTTCTAGGGACTCTTGTGTTGTTTTTAAACGTCCACGTCTGCGCGATGTATCCTAGGGCAGTGAGCGAATTATCCGATGTCCTGCGGACACTAATAGTCGAGGATGGTACATGAAGCGTAAACTTGATACTATCTCGCTGCTTCATGAAATCCGTCACGTTAAAACGAGACGCCGTCCATCCCGACATCGTGCCGAAAAAGAAGGTCGTCTTTTTTTCGGTGGTAGCATCACTGGTAGTGGTAGTATTCCAAATTGATACATTAACGTCCACTTTGGTGGGATCATCGTAATAGATGTTAGTAAACGCTCTGCCATCAAGCGCACCGCTGGAATTGGCATTTGGGACCTCTATTGAATAACCATCATTCCAGAACAATACCAGTGCAACGGCCCTATCAGCGATGAAATTACCGTCTGTCGTGGTGTAGTTAACATCGCACGACAAATCCCAATCAGGTGACACCGCGGCTGGTATGGATTTTAGTAATGTAGGGCCGTTAAAAAACCTCCACTCTAAACGTCTGATAGCATCACCAAAAGCTTTAAACGTCACCGCGTTGGTGGGCGGACCCGTACCACGAGCGCTCACCCCCGTTCCTGACGTATGCTCCTCCAGTATCAGATTGAAAGACCATGTAGCACTCAGTACTTGTGTGTTCACGACACCGTCAGATAGCGAAAAGGCCGCGCTGGGAATACTGACTTTAATTTCGACCTCTGGACTTGACAAAGAGTATCCGTTAATGGCCGTGGTGGCGTGAACACATCCCAAGATGCACACGAGCGCCCACTTAGTCCCGCTTGCCGTGTCTACCTGCTTCTTCCCAAACACGCCCGCATAGCCAGAGTCTTGTCCATCAACGTACCAAATGAACTCGGACGCGTACACAGCGGGTTCTTGGGCGCCCAGCACCAGGACTAATTGCGTGGTTACCTCCGGGTTGACAAGCGTCACCTCAAGATCGGTGATCGCCTTGCTTGGCAGCTGCCAATTATTGTTGATGCGATTTGCCGCAGTTTTTGTCAACACTAGTTCACCATTCGCGTTGTACTGTTCAAACTGTACCGCAGTCAACTCGGAAATGTTGTTTAGGGACATGCGCTTTATTACTGCATATTTACTGAGACATTAAATTACGACGCGTACCGCTTTCCGCCCATTCCGTTCTGGATCTTAATGACATTAAAGTTCTTTGCGTACACGTGGATGGAGCCTGCTGGCAACGTGCCCGTCCTCTTCAGCACGAGCTTCACGTCGTCAAGTCTCGACAAGTTGACCGATCCGGTAGGCCTCCACGCGTTCGGCTGCAGCGAAAACGGGATCACGTACAGTCTGTGTTCGGGCCACACGCGGGCGTGGTACTGCGACGGCACAAGGGAAGAGAAGTAGACGGGGTCGCGACCGTCTCCGTACACGTTCTGCGAGTTGAGCACGACGTTCGCCGACGAAAACAGGTGACCGCCTCCAAACGCCGACGCTGGGTTGTTGAATAGCCAGTACCCCTTGTAGCAAGCCATCGGATCGCTCGAGTCGCCCCACCAAACCTCTGGGCGGTAGAAGAACAAGAGCTCCTTGGTGGGATGGTTGAACTTGAGATCGATTGCCACTTGTTCCGCGCCGGCGGTGACAAAGTGCTGGTGGTGCTGGTACTCGGTCATGAGATACTCGTGCGAGTTCACGGCGAACTGGCGGCGTTCGAAGTCGTCAAGGTACACGTAGCGGCACATGAGACGCACGGACGACAGGCTCGGAGGGTCGGCCAACCAGACGTCGCGCGGGTTTTCGACCGTGGTGATAGTGGTGGTAAACCTCTCAGTGTTCGGGATAAGCGACAACGGCACCAAAAAGGTGTTAGTCGCGGTGGACGCGTCGACCACTCCAAACGCCGCAAGTTTAAACGAGATTTTGGTAGTGTCTACATTGAGATCCGTGACCTTGTCTGCGTTAAGAACGTGCTCGATAACGTGGTTCACGATCGCGAGGTCCTGCCTCGTCTCGTTTACCTGCGTCATCTCGTTGCCGTAAATGCCGCGCTGGTACAAGCTGCCCAGAAGAATGCGCAATCCCATCGTGTCGTTACCGGAAAGGGCGGAAACGAGGGTATTAGTGGCGGTCAACACGTGATGCCTATACGGGGTGAATATCTTGTCGGCAGTGCTGAGTTTCACTTTCACGCGCACCTCGTGGTACTGCAAAGAGATCATGGGCAGCGCCAGGCCCGGGTCCTGTGTGAAGCTGAACTCCAACGGGACGTACAAGAACTGCTTGTTGCTGTTGTTGTACTTCTCGACGATAACGCCGGTTGAATCCATCTTGATCGACCCTCCGTGCTGCGTTGGCATGTTTTCAACGTAGCTACGGTGCGGGTGCCTGGAGGTGATGTCCAGGATGTGCAGCATGTCGCCGGTGATCCTCTCGATCTGGTATCCTCCAATGGTGAGCTCGGCGTACTCGATTAGCGCGCGTGCGAAGTCCCAGATAAACGGCGAGAACTGACTACCGTCCCATCCCGACGCCGGTTTCGCGACCTTGCCCATTTCAATCAGCAGGGTGCACTTGGTGACCAGATCACCTGAACGCGGCAGCTTGAACTCGACAATCTGGCCGTATTCGGAGGTACCAGTGCTCTGTGTGACGAGCGTGTCATCCCACGCAAAGTTTGTGTGCCTGGGGTACACGGTTTTCCAGAAGGTCACCTCTGGGTTGACGATGGTCGCGATGTCCTGCGAACCTCTCGCGTGCAGCTGCATTATCGCGGACGCCATGTTGCGATGTATAGAATGCGTGGAGAAAAAAAAAGGCCTATCGCCACCGCGGTTCGGGCACACAAAATATCCACTGTGAGTAAGAACACGCGTAGATGTCGCAGGACCTGAGCGCACCGATCACCTGGCTGCATTCCAAGGGAGCCTTTGACGAGTTTCTCACCGCGATACCCGAGAAGACTTTCTTCAAACACGTGTATAGCCGGCACACAAACTACAGCTGGAGCGACGTGCAGATCAACCCCGTGAACAAGCCCGAGTACGACTCGGACGTTCGCTTCGTGCTTCCCAGGATTGGGGACCTCGTCACAAAGATGTATCTGTATTACCACGTGTCCAAACTTAACTACGGTACTTTGACAGTTCAGGTTCCGAGGACAGGAGTCACCATCGCTCCTATGGTCACCGTGGCATTGGACGCCCGAAGGGTCCCAAGGTCCGGCACGACAGATTACGATGGGAAAACACACGACGACTTTATGGACTCGTGGATGGACCACATGGGGTACGTGCTGACTGAGCGAGTAGAGCTGTGGGTGGGTAACACGCTCATCGAAAGCGTCACTGGCGACTTCATGTACGTGTGGGACTCGCTCATCCACAACCAAAACAACAGCGTCGTGCTTAACACGCCAAATGACAACGGCGGGAAGCACAACATCGGCACGCAGCACGACCAGCACATATACGTCCCGCTGAAGTTTTTCTTTGACGAGAGTCAAGGCCACGCGCTCCCGATTGCCGCGTTGCAGTATCACGAGGTCGAGGTGCGTGTGAAACTGAGCCCTAAGCCGCTCATGTCCTCGTACTTGAAGTATTACGACAAGGAAGCAAACAACAGATACGTGCGCAAGGACGTCCCGCTTTACTACGAGGATAGTTTGAAAGCCCTGGTCGTTGACCCCGGCCAACGAAAGCTGAAAGACCTGGACGTCGGCGGGGACCTGAAGCGCGTGAGTCTCATAACCCGCTACGTGTTCTTGGACACGTTTGAGCGCGAACAGTTTGCAAAATCTCGCAACTCGTGGCTAATCACGGAGACGCAGCATCTGTCTGTCCCTATAAAGGCGTCGGACAAGCTGTTCAAGGAGATTTCTCTTGACAAGTTTTCGGGACCATGCAAGGAAATCATCTTTTTTTACAGGGCCGACTACCGGTCGATTACTGGCGTCGGGGAGTACGTGGACAATAGCCAGTTTTGGAAATTCGACGCGAACCACAGACGCTTGGGCAAAGAGGAGTTAGTCGACACAGGGAATGGGTACTTGACGCCGGTCGGATGGGCCGAATGGCCGCAAATCGACGATACACTTTTTGAAACGGCGACACTTGCGATCAATGGGAACGACCTGTGGTCCCCCCCTCGCGACCCTCTGTGGTTTGGCTTCTACATGCCGTTTGAATTCCACACGAACGGTCCCACAGAAAACTTCAACCAGAACCTGTACGTGATGCCGTTTTGTTTCAAGCCCGAGTCGCAGGACCCCAATGGCAGCATCAACCTCAGCAAGATCGACCGGCTGTCTCTGAAACTCACGTTCAAGGGAGTACCAGGGTACAAGGACGGGGCGGTGTTGTCCGACGGCCATGTGAACATATATGCCAGGACCATGAACATGTTTGAAGTCCACAACGGGCATGGGAGAAAGGTGTTTTTGTAAATTACAATTTTGTCACTGAGCTAGCCATGGACGTGAGCGGTTCGGACACGTCGTCGATGTTGCTGCCGGCCATAGACAACAGCGACTGCGCGATATTTTGAACACTCGCGACAGAGGTTCCCGAAGCCGATGCCGTCGCAGACATGGATGAAGACGGCGCGGCAGTAGGTGCGGGCAGTCGATCTTTCAGTGCATTGTCCGGCTTGTCAACTTTGGCCTGCACGGCTTCCATTTCTGGGTACAGCACCTCGCTGTAAAAATCCTCGTAGGTAAACTTGTTTGGCAGAAGCAGAAAGTCGCCAGGGGACAAGAGTTCAGGGAGAATGTGCGGGTTTTTCCATATCACCTCCCTGGGATGGACACCCAACATGCGTGCGATGCTTTCCCAGGTGTCGCCTGGCTTAACTATGTACTGCCTGGGCTTTCTGGGGTCGGACGGCGGTATCGATGTGTCCACTGGTGTGGGCAACACGATCTTGTTCTCGCGCATAAAGTCTTCTAGTAGTTCCTGTGTCGACACGTCCATGAATACATGTTTTCATTTGATATTAAATTTATGTCGATAAGCTTACTTGTTGTCGCTCATCGAGATGGTAATATTAAATTGATTACCGCCCATGCTTACGGAATGATGCGACTTGTCGTTTGGTGACAACAATTCTTGTACAAACTTGGTGACATCCACAGATTCGTCTTCCTCTTCTGTGTCATCAACGTCTTCATCAGAATCGTCTCCTATCATCTGTCCCATGCGCGACGTTGATCCCTCGCTAGACGCATCTTCTCCGTGCTCCGGGATCTCGAACACTACGTTTCCATTGTCGTCCAGCGACGCGGACCACCCCTGTTTCATACCCAGCCACAGTATCTCAAGCACTCCCTGATCAGGGGCGTTGTTTGGCTGCCGTTCTTTTGCTGGCACCGACTTCATAGGCGGCGGGTATACAGGACCTCGCACATATTATTCTGGCGTTTTTTACCGCGCGGTTGGTTTGGTGCAAATATATTGTCATCGTATACGTACACGCAGATGTCGACGTTTGCGCGACTCACAGCAGATTACGTGAATGTTGGCAACCGCATCAGATTCACGGCGACAGGTGAACAGCTTTCGTCCACTAACCCGATAGACATCGGCAACTTCCGTCTGTACACGACCCAGACAAAAAACAGTGACGGCACGTGGGTGACAACTCTTTTCATGCTGCAGAGGAACGGAAACGCGCCAATTTTGTCAGACCCCGATCCAGCCTTTTTAAACTACACCTACCTCGGCAGCATGGTGTTTGAATCGCCAGTTGCCAGCCAATAACGTCCAACTTGTGTCCGCTTCATCCGGCTCGCGCCTAGACGAGGGTTAAAGGCGTGCCAAGTTATAATGGAGTTCCGCACCGTCCAAGGGTCCTCAGTAAAGCTTCTGATCGAGTCTTTAAAAGAGTTAACAAACGACGTGAACGTGCGATTTGACGCAGATGGCGTGCACATCACGGCGATGGATGGATGCCATTGCGCCTTGTTCCATGTTAACTTGCAGGCTAGCAAGATTGAGGAATACTCGTGCACCCACAGCTTTACGGTGGGTGTGAGTTTGCTGAACCTGTACAAGTTACTTAAAAACGTGTCCAGCAATGACGAGCTGGAACTTAAGCTTGACAGGAGCAGGCAAGAGGTCATGGAGATCAATATCGTCAACAAGGTCAAGAACACGCGGTGGGCATACTCGATGAAATTGCTGGACATCGATGAGAACTCTTTGGAAATTCCCGAAAAGGAGTACTCTGTAGCCATAACCATGGTGAGCTCCGAGTTCCAAAAGATATGCCGTGACCTGTCCGTGATCTCAGACACCGTCCGCGTGAGGTGCGACGGGCGTCACCTGACGATGTCGTGTTCTGGAGACATCGGGGACTGTCACCTGGACATTGGGGACGAGTTTCCGGACATGAATGTGGATGTTAAGGATGCAGGCGAGGCAATCGACGAAGTGTACTCGTTGCGCTATCTGTGCACATTCTCTAAGTCTTCCGGGATGTGCAATAGCGTGCAGCTGTTTCTAAGTCACGACTACCCTATTATTTTAAAGTACAAAGTAGGCGACTTGGGTGTCCTGATGTTTGCGCTGGCCCCAAAGATAGACAGCGGAGGTGATGACAACACGATGTCGGATTAAAAACTTTAAAATTTTACAAATTAAGCATTTTCTCATGCAGGCTATGACTTATCGTCGTCACTCAGGACAATGGACTCATACAAATCATCATATTCAGGCAAGTTCACGCGAATGTCGCGCGTATCGAACGGGTTGCGAGCAAGAAAATCTTGTTCACCTCGACTGATGGACCGACGCTGGTCATTTGCGTAATATTCGCTCGCCAAGGCCTGACGATCATCGAAGTACCATGCGTCACTTAGCACATCCTCCTCGCGCTGGACAGCAGCGTCTTGTCTAGCTCGCAGACTGTTGTTGTAGGCTCTCCACGCAATGTACTCGGGCGTTAGTTCCTCGTCCGCATCTTTTCTAAATGCGCCTAACATGGAATCGCCGTACTCATTCTGCAACTGTTCATCCAAATACTTCCGCGGCCGCTGTACGCGTTCAAACTTGGCAGCATCCCTGTCCACTCTCTTGCGTTCCTTTACAGCATCAGCATACGCACGGCGCAAACTATCCACGTCGAACTCGTTCACCAGTGAGTCTGCAATTGCGATCGGCACTCTCTCGCTGACGCCGCGACTTACCAAACGCAATGCATCCATGTCTCGGTCAGGAAGCATTCTGGCAATTTCACTCCACGCACCACGCGGCAGGTCTTGCAAAGGAAACGTGTCTTTTATAGGCTTTGACAAGACGGCGCCGCGCGTGCCGTGACGTCTGTGAAGACGGCAGCGAACGCCCGTTGATGGCACGGCGTTTCTGCATTTTGAGCGCCTAGAGGTGTTGGCACCGCACTTCATGTCTATACTACATCAGACATATCATTCTGCGACGTACTCGTACACGACGTATCCGTTTTCCAGCTGTTCCCTTCGCCTCAGAAGAGGGTGGATGGCGGCGCTCCGAGTAACAAAGTCGCCATGCGGAACGGGGCCGTTTGAGTTGTCCGACGTGATGATGTACCTAATACCGTGCTTGCACGAATGGTCTTTGAACTTCATGATCGACACGTGTGCTGGACTGTAGCTTCCGATCAATATGTCAAAGATCATACTTACGGCTCTCATATCGTCGTCGACACACCACGGAAAGTCGCTTTCTCGCACCTTTATCCTGAATGCCTTAAACTGTGTCACGGTGGCTGGGGGGTCGAACTCAAAGTCCGTCTCACATACCAAACTGTCAGAGTTCACAAATGAGGGCCTGTAAATGCCGGCGCTGGTGTACAGTTTCGATACCGGGCAGTTGATAGCGATGAGTCCGATCGTCATATCATCACCTATGCCCGCCGAACTTTCTATGTTCCTAGACGCGCTACTTGGATGGGATAAACTGCCAATTAAGACGATGGCAGATGTTCTTCCATATGTCATCCTGTTCCCATAGCTTCTCCTTGCTTTTCAGAAGCGGAAAGTGGGGCAGGAATTCGTCATACTCGAGCAGCTGGCACATCTTGTGGATGCAGTACGAGTAGTTCAGGAAGTTTTTTCTCCCTTTAGGCACCACCTGCTCGAACGGCTCCTGAACCTGTCTGAACATGTTCCGCAACTTCTCCTCCTGCGCGGTGGTCATGTTGGGCGGGGATGTGCCGTTGAACATCTGCGTGATCTGCACGGAGTGCTCAAAGTACTTTGACAATCGCATCTTGCGCAGAAACTTGCGCACAATGCACGGTGTAAGTGTGCTGCTGTCAACTATCCTGGCTTTCTTAAACTCCAACGACAGCGCATCGATCACGTCTTGCGGTATGACCGACTTTTCGCGAGCGTGAAATTGCGCAAGAGTCTCGTTGAAATGGTTGATCCTCTTGTAGCAATAATCGGTCGTGCACACGGACGTCCCGTACGGTACGTTCCTTTCGGTGTCGCCGCACACGGGCGCTGTGTCGCCGCACGTCGAGCACACGAGCAGCGCTTCTCTGGTGTTCTCTATCATGTTGGTATTGCATGACGGGCAGAAAGCGTACAACTCCCTGTTAGCGTCGTCGCCTCCGTTGAGTTGCGCTGAATCCACCACGTCAGACAGAAAGTGATACTTCTGCACCTTTTGTATGAATTCCCTAAAAAGTCCGCCCCTGTTAGCATTGTCGTCAGACGGCGCGACGGGCGCGGACATGTCAAATCGCACGCGCTTCTTTGCGTGCTTAGGAGCTTTATGCTTGGGTCGCTTGAACGTACGCTGATACCTCTCGTAAATGGGCATCACTTCTAGCAAGAAGTCTTCCATCTCTCCGCCTTCCACCTTCGCGATATCGCGTCTGAGTGCCCGCGCCCCTGCGCGCGCCTTCACTCGTTCATCCCAATCCGCGGACGTCGCACCTAACTCATCCAGCCTGTCTGCCTCCTCCTTCCACCTCTTCACACTCTCGGCTCGGCTCTCAATGATCTGCACACACTGCTGCATGGCCGCCTCCAGGTTGTAATGCGTCCCGGCGGACATCCTCGTTGTCCACACTGTACAGTATGACAAAAAATGCCTGGCGTGCGCTTAGAAACGCGGATAAATTTTCCTGGCACAGTGATATACACACCGGCGCATCGAGATGGAGTCCTCCCAGGCCATTGCTCAGTCCAACGCCCAGCGCATCAAGCGGAGGAGGGGGGGAGACGCTCGTCCCAACGAAGGCGCGGCGTCCGAAGCTCAGAAACCAGAGGACGCGGCCAAGCCTCCCGTCATGAGCTCCACCATCCCTGACATGAGCGTGGGAGATGTCCGCAAGTGTCTTAACCAGATCAGGCGCAAGGGCGCCGCAATCCAGACGCAACACCTGCTTTTCAATGACATGACGGCGGGGGATTTTGCGTTGAAATATGTCCTGGGCAACAACAGCTCAAAAAAGAGCGGCTCACGGACGTGTGAAGATGACGCCACTGAGACAGCATCTGTAATTGTGGCCGAGTGATAACAAATGTGGAAAAAAATGTATTAATAAACTGAATTTAACAATATGTATCAAGCATTTTTACATAAGATTTGCAATCGCCACGCGGGTAGTGGCTGGTAAACGTGTACCGCAGGTCTCCAACTCCTGGACGCGCAACGGTGTTCAGAACAAAACCGTGAAACATGCAGAACGCTTGCGCGTCATTAAAAGGCATGGCCATAACAACAATTTCCCGCATTACCTCCTCTCGTTGCTCATCTGTAATGTCGGCTCGTGACAGTAGCTTCTCAGATACACACTTCTCCACGTTGTCATCCAAAAGCGTGTAAACACCCATGTTGCCCTTGCTGTAATCGTCCCACAGCACCTCCGAGAGATCAAAAGCGGTCCTCATGTCCTCCAGCGCGACAATGTGTGTGAGTGGTCGCGTGACACCACTCGTGGTCCGGTCCCTCTCCAGCGCGTGCACGCCAAAAACGCATGGATAGGGATGGTTTCTGCCGACTAGGAACACGGTCCTGTCCCATAGAGATCTTTTCGGTGCAATCTCCGACTTAGCGCAGGCCACGACAGGCGAACAGACAGGCGATACGACTCGGCTCATGTAGCCTACTTGCTTATGCGAAAAAAACAAACTTCTCGTAAACACGACCATTGGTAATCGGATGATAGCCCGGCGTGCCCCCTAAATTGTCGCTTTCCATACCCGCGCGCCTGAACTCGCGTGCCTCACGAGCCATCCACAAGCTTTCGACCGTGGTTCATCATCCGAACGTGGGTCCGTGCGCAGACCCCTCGAGCACTTGCGAGACCGCGCGAATTATCGTATTCCGTCTTAATTCTGGCTTACTACACAAACGCGTTTGGGCGCCGCTTTGGTCAGCTGAGCGGTGTCCGTCCACTCAAGTCCAAACCGGTCGCTTAGATATTTATATGACCTCATCGTATCTCAGAATGTCCCAGGAATGTCCTCTAAGCCGCAGGGAGAACGCGGCAGTCCCCAAGGAGACTCCAGATATTTCTATCGTAAAAAAACGTAACCGTCGATATGTCAGCCGGTCCGCTCTGGATAACGAATTGTCTGCTAAAAAAGCATGACGCCGACAGATCTCCCGCCCAAATAGCCCAGAAGCCTGACCCAAGCGACAAAAAAAGGACGTGCGTGCACGCCAGCCGCTACAAAGAGGTGCGCACACCCCCGAACCACGTGACTTTCTGTATTCGTGACGTGACTGCGCTCGCTGCAAACGTCTGCTGCCATGGAGACGGGTGACTATATTGGTCTGTCCGGGCGCCCAGCCAATGGCGACCAGTTTTTTTATCGTCCCGTTCCCGGCCTGGTCGGCGTAAAATACAATCAATCCATCAAGGGCGTGGGCGGCCACTTGAATCTGGCGGATGTTGTGCACGTTTTTTCCGGCGGAAAACGATACGCTTCAAAGTTGCATCAGAGCCAGTACGTCAAGGACCTGGCGACCGAATATCAAGGTTTCGGGGGGAAGGCCCTTACCTGCACGCAATAGAAAAGAAAGACACATTGGTCTTTTTTGATTTTGCCGTGCACGTAATCAGGTGGTCGAATCCTGCACTCGTGTTCGCGCCGCCGCCCGCCCGCCGGACGAGCGAAAAAAACCAATATATTCGCGAGGTCGAGCAGGCGCTCGATGCCGTCGCCTTTAAAATTTCAAAGGAGTGCTCCCTGGCGACGGAGGAGTTCAGGTCTTTACTGAAGGATACACACGTCAAATGCCAGCAGCACATGAAGGAGTCGCTCGAAAGTGCCGGCTCAATGGTAAAATCGAGTGGTGGACGCCCCGAGATTCTGGACCTGTGCGCGTACGACGTCAAGCTGACAAACGACATCATCGTGAAGTCGCAGGATTTGGCTACGGGGGTTTTTTTCGTCGAGATGGCAGCCAGGCAGGAGCGGGGGATCGCAGACCTGAGACGCATTAGCGAGGAGCACAAGATCGCGGCGCGCGCGGCGGGCATCATTTCCGCATCCGCTAGTACGCTGTCGACGCTGGACAGCACGGCGCATAACTTCGCGCCGACAGAGAGCACGGGACAGCAGGAGCTGGCGCGCGACAATGACTGCACCGCGTGCAGTCAGCTGCCTACTCAGGACGCCACCGCGACCGACCCCATGTGCGAGGACATCGACATCTTCGCGGACCTTGAAGACATCGCCAGCGGCGACTGGAACGACGTCTCCAGGTTTGGTGACGACACACCTGCGCTCGCCGGCGACGACGCTGTCACTACCGAGCGTCCTCAACTCGCGGGCGATTCTATTGATGGTCTGCAGGTTACCAATCCCTTTGAGATCCCGTGCGAGTATGCGAAGGCTGTTACTAGCTTGTATGGGATGCGCGCGGACACGTGGTCCTGCGATATGGATGCATGTTAATGACCTTGGTGCACTGTTTTGCTTGTTTCGCTGACGCGTGTTCCTCACGTGCGGACTGTATATTCAGCTTTATACTTTTTTTTTGACACCGCTCAGCAGTGTTGTATTATTTAGCCATTTGTCGTTTGACAGCTTACTTAATAATTTTACCGCTAGTTTACCATTTATCTGGATACGCGGTTGTATTATTTACCCATTGCTTCTTTAATAAATTTAATTAAATGCATGTACACGGCTGGTATCATTAACGTTCCCACCTGCTTGCTGTCAATGTGATTTCCAAACACGTCGTACATTTGCACGCCGTGGGCTGCGGCCAGACATGTCATGGTAGCATGCTGGTTTTCGCCAATTGCAGTTCCAACAGGCTCTTTGTAAACGAACAGAGCTTTTGACCTCTCTTTCCTAGCGCACAGATTAGCAATAGCGCCGCATATACCGCTGCTCACGGACACAGCAAATACGCCGCGATAGAGAGTGTCGATTGCGACAACTCCTGATAAATATTCGCCTTTGGACGCAGAAGCCACTCGCTTCATCAATTCCGCGTCGTCACTCGCGTCATTTATCTGCTGTTTGTTTTCGTAGCTCGACGCCGCAAAGCACATCGCAAACCAGTCTGACACCCTCACGCGTCTGATCAGCTCCTGATGACGCTGACAGTACTCCTCCAGCGTTATTGCGTCACACGGCTCGATGGGTGAGTTGTCCGCTGCAAGTGCCACAATGGCCGATATGGACGGCATGTCATTGCGCTTCGCTGCTCGTCCCCACTCGTATTCAGGTAGGTCGTCGGTGTCAAAAAACATAGGCGCATATAGGATAATACGTTATGATAAGGCACATTGATTTATTCGCAGGCCTTGGCGGGTTCTCTCTTGGTCTGAAAAAAGTCCTTGACGTCCAGACCGTGTTAGCCGTAGAAATGAACCCTGCAGCGTGTCGTGTTTACAAAATCTTGAACGATGTTACGCCTATATGTGACAAGATAGAGAACGTCCCAGATGAGTTGATACCAAAGGCGGACATCGTAACTGCCGGGTTTCCGTGTCAGAGTTTCTCCAATGCCGGTTTGCGCAGGGGGATGAAAGATGGACGCACGCGCGGCATACGCGACATATTCCGCTACATCAGGTTGTCAAACCCGTCTTTTGTGATACTAGAGAACGTGCCCGGACTTATCAATTTCCCTGTGTTTAAAAGAATCATACGCGAGCTACGCCGCCACGGCTTCTACGTTGACTACGAGATCCTGGGTGCTCACACGCACGCCGGACTGCGACAAAAACGCAGAAGGGTGTTTATTGTTGGAAGCAAAAAACCGTTAAGCTGTTTTCCGCCGCCTCTGGCAACACGCGTGGACCATTTTGACTTTAACAAAACCGCGCCCGCAGAGTACTATCTCGATCCTCGCAGCCGCCTCTATGGCGTGTTGCGCGATGCGGTCAGTGGAAGGTTCTACCAGTCCAATTATAGTTTCGAGAGCAAAAATTCTGACGTGGCATTTACACAGCGCGCCGCCCAGGGCGCAAACAAGAACGCACGCATATACATTCGCGACCCCATTGGTATTCGCACGCTTACCGAGGAGGAGGATTTTAAGTTACAAGGTATACCCACAAACCGGCTGCGACGCCTAATGAGCGAGGAAAGCATGAACGTCATCCTAAAGACTGTGGGTAACAGTGTGTCTCCGCGAGTAGTGGCGCTGGTCGCGAGGTGCATGTTTACAGGTGCGTAAGTATGTGCAAATTATATATACGTTTATTACAATGCCGACCAACGATGTCCAGCATTGAAAACTCGATCATTGTGCTGCTTGACTTGATCGATCAGGCCATGTCTAAGCCCGAGACGACTGAAGAGGAACGCGAGTCCAAACGCAAACTGCTGACCGCGTTGCTAACTTTGTTGCGCGTGCTTCGTTGGGGTTACCAGGAGCCGCGCGCGCGCTCAGGGTCTTCTGGCACGTTCCGTGAGGTGTATGGCAGCGGAAACGGCGGTCATCCTAGCACCGACTTCCTTGATGACGATTATTTTTTCAAACCGCCACCCGTTACGGGTTCGGGCGTCTCAAAGCGCGTAAACAAAGCTGACAATGTCGGAGGAAAGGTCGGTGAGGTCAAACTCGACAGCAACCCGGGGATTGCCGAGCGTCTACTAGACTCTGGACGAAGCGCGTGGTACTGGCTTCAAAAGAAAATCACAGACTGGTCGAGCGGCAATTCAGGCGCAGGCACTAACGCAGGGGGCGGTGGGGGCAAACAGCCAGACGGCGGCGGCGGGGTCAAACAGCCAGACGGCGGCGGCGGGGTCAAACAGCCAGACGGCGGCGTCGGGGTCAAACAGGAAGGGGGCAGGGGTCAAACTAACGCAGGGGGCGGTGGGGGCAAACAGCCAGACGGCGGCGACGGGGTCAAAAAGCCAGACGGCGGCGGCGGGGTCATAAAGCCAGACGGCGGCGACGGGGTCAAACAGGACGGGGTCGGCGATGGCACTAACGCAGGTAACACAAACGGCGCACAGCGAGACGACGACGATTGGGTAGGGGACGGTGAGTACAACTATACGAACTGGGAAGAGGATGACTGGGGCACAGGTGGGGCAACCGACGACAACAAACAATCATCGATCGAAACGCAGACCTGGTACGACTTAATAATAGACAAGGAAGGTGTGCGACATGCCGAAAAGCACGCGGTCGATTGCGGAAGCGATAACAACAACTGCTTTTACAAAAGCGTGTTGCACAGTTTAGATCCCTCAAAGCACCCACTTAACAGCGATCTGTCCGATAGCGCGAACGATTTGCGGCTCAAGTCGCTAGAATTACTACAAGGTGACAAAGATCTGCTAGCATCCGCAATCGAAATCCAAACAGCTTTATCTGGGCGTAACATCGATAAGGAAAAATATTTAGCACTACATGCCGGGAGCTATGAAAAAGATGGCACAGCACTCACTGCCGAGATGGCTGATCATCCAAATGTGGTGGCGGTGGCACGACATTTAAAGCGTCCCATACACATTTACACAAAGGGCACAGATAATGTCATACGCATTGGTAATGACCTTGGAAACGGCAAACCCATTCGCCTTTTATTTGATAAGGGTACAAATGACAACGGTCACTACATGGCGGTAGTAGAAAAAACGACCGAGGGCACAGACAACGGGACACAAACAGCAGCGTCTTTACATCCGACAGACGAAGGAGAATACGACCCCGACGCGTACAACGGCACTTTTGATCAAAGAAGTGTCAAACAGGTAGTGTACGCAAACCCAAACGCACAAACAACACTCGGTCTGTTACGTCATACTCACACAATACCCGATCAGATTTGCAATGGTGATCCCAATTGCCATAAGGGATTTCTGTACAAGAAACGACATAAGGCCAATTATAGAGAAGCGTTTCAGGCGATGGAAAAAAAACATTACGAAGACAAAGACAAACAACACTTTAAACTGATCGGATATCTGACGTTCCCAAAAAAAGACAACGTGATCATGGGAATGATCTCTGCCAGAAAAAAAGACGCTCCTGCTGGCTTGCCAAAATTTTTATATACAAGACTCCCTACACCGCACATAACGCGGAATCAACAGTTCTTTACTACAGCAGGGTCGTCCTTCTCGTCGTTGCCGAACTTCCCATACATATTCAGCGCCCACTACTGAAATACGTAAAGAACGTTAAGAGCGCGCGCTACCGGCGGCATGTAGGAGAAGGTCTGGAGAGTGCCCCTTACTCGGTCCTTGTACGCCGCTCCGTCCTCGCCGTTCAACTTGTGTCGCAATGACTCGAGCAGCGCGCACACACCCGGCGGCAACTGGAGAGAAAGAGTGTCAAGCACGTTCCATACCGCATGCTGCAGGGCGTCCGTCGCTTGCTGGCATGGCACAATCGACTTGAACTCTGCCATCCTGGCGCGCATGGAATCCAGCTCTTTCTTGAGTCTCGCACACGTGTCGTTTTTGGCCGCCAGTTCCGCCTTCAGTATGACATTCTCGGTGCGGGTATCGAGCTTTGGAATTTCCGACTCGGCGACAATGTGAGGATTCAACACCCATGACGGGGTGCGCGTCAACGGAAGCGGTGTCTGGGACAGTTTGTCAAGAATGAAACGGGCGTCAGGGTACTCCACATCAGCCCTGTCCATTTTCCTTGTCAGCGCGTAGAACTCGCGCCTGGACGTGCCAGAGTCATCATCAAAAGTGCGCAGGACACGGGCATAGTTATCTAGCACATCCTCGCACCAGGCGATTGTGAAGTGGACCTGCACGCGCCGCCTTCTCACCTCACGCGACAGCACGTCTTCGTCCAGATCCGAACGCTGGGCCATGACAATCACGTCGGACCGCACGACGGTGTCTTGAGCCCCAAGAAGAGACAGCAGGCGATTCGAAATAGCCACGCGCTTATCTATGCCGTCCGGATCGCACGGAATGGACAGGATGAAAGGCTTCACGAGCTGCAAGGAGATGTGCAGGCCCCCGTCTGATGCGTTGAAATTGTAGCAGATACCACCGGAAGGCGTATTCGGACAGATTTTCTTGTCGAATTTCCATTTACCGTGGATAGACTCGGTGATATACATCCCGATGTCCTTGACGCGGTACACTACTGTCTTGTTATCGACGACTTTCGAGCGGATGAAAGGCCTGATGGGCCCCAAAGGCTGCTCAAAATATTTATCTAGGTCCACTTCCACATCCGACGATTCTGGGAGGCTGACGTTTCCCTTGTTAAAAAGGGCAGCAAACCGATTGTGCTCTCTGGCCGCCATGACCGACACAGCGTGCGACACCTCTCGAGACAAATCATGGAAGTCATTTGTCCTCGGGACGTCACCCACGACGTCCATCAAGTCCCACAAAAACAGACGCACGGTGGACGAGGTCACGTGACGGTGGCAGTGCGTTTGAATTCAACAGGCACTGTGAGCAAGAACGTTAGGCGTGGAAATGTGTACGGTACGGCGCGGCTCCACTTGATGGTTTAGTTGCGACGCTCGACACGCGGCAATAGAAGTCCGGGTACACCTGTCCACTGTAGCTTTAGTCGATGTTCACGAGACCACAAGAATTTGGTGCGAGCGCGGTCGCGCCTCCCTATCGCTGTGATGAAACCACTTCCATGGGCAATAAAAACAGTCTGCTGGCTCAGTACAAAAAACTAAAGCCAGAGGAGCAACGGGATCTTTTCGACCGGTTGCTTTTGGGTACAATACCGATTTCAGATGACTCTATCAGGCTTTACAGGCGTTTTCGCGAGTCTGTGCGTGAAAGCGAAGTCGACAGAGATGAGGCGAAGAAGATATTTCGCAAACTGGCGGTTCTCATCCATCCAGATAAATTCAATCACGAGTCTGCCGGGGGAATTTTTACAACGATGTCCTCAAGCTTCGAAAAAATAGATGCGTGCTGCGAGCCGCTGTATTCGTTCACCTCGCGCGACAGTCCGCACGCGTTTTTCTGTAAAGCCGGCGACGATTGGGAAACCATGTGGAACAGGACCATACGCGTATGCGAATCGGAGACAGAGGACGACCTTTCTGCTGAGGATCTGGCTGAGTTCATAATTTCTGAGGCATGCAAATTGGCATGCAATGATGAGGTCAGGGACAACGAGTACGATATTGGTAAAGGAGTCGAGGGGTATTTTGATGCACTGAATCCCAGCGACGCTGCCCGAGCTATTGCAATTGCATCTGTGCTGCGAGACAAAATACGCAGGCGCAAACACGGCGAGTGCCCTTTTCAGGTTGTCAACGAGACAATCGCTGTTCTTCGACCCACCTGCCTGCAGGCGCGTAGACGCGAGGCGTCGTCTGGGTTCTCTTTGCACGACTTCTACGAAGACTTCCCGTCGTTCCGCCCCAAATGGTGGAAGCAAAACTCAGACGCGACAAAGACAACGGGTGAGAAGGCGCGAACGCACTCGTTTGCTGAATGGATGGACGGGAAGAAGCGCGCCGAGCGCGAGACGGCGTCGCGTGAAGAACCACCGACACGTAAGAAGGGGCGTCTGCGCAAGTGCGTGATCAACGACGACGCGATCCCTGCAGATGCTGCGACGCGGCCAAAGGTCAACGACCAGTTCAAGCCTGGAGACATCCGAAGATACTTCTGTCGTGTATGAGTCCTCTGTCAATGACTTGGACAAACAGTTTTTGTTTCACTCATTAGCCGACTGAAAACAGCAAAAATAGCGAGAGGTTTTCCACCAAGGGTCGGAAATTGGTAAAACCATTCCCTTGTGAACTGTCACTCTGATGCGCTGACTCTTGCACACAAAGCGAACGAAATGCAGGTATGAGGGGGGAATGTTTGTAGAGGCGCTACCCCTGAACAAGTGCAGCTCCAATGTGTATCCCGGGTACTCTACATTGTAAGAAGCAAGCTCTGCCACCCCCTGTTCCCACTTGGTCCACTCTTTCACCACAATGACCCTGCGGTGCTTGTCGTCCAGCAGGAACGAGCCTTTAATGCCCCCCCTCTTCCCACGACCGCCTCTCTCCTGCCCCCGACCTCCTTCCTGTACGACGACTGCGCGCTGTTCAGCTCTTCTAGTTCCAGGTCGAGCACTTCTTGAGACATGTATAACAACAGATTTACATATTTACCACCCTGTCAATGGATGGACAGCGGAGTTTTTGATTTACATGTTCAATTGTCAATTATTAAACTTTATTACAATGTGTATTGGTCTCAGTTCTCGTCGCTGTTTGCGTCCGTGTCACGCTCAATAAACGAGTACCCATTTGGAATGCGGTTGTTCGGGAAAAACTGCACCATCTTGACAACAGGACTGCATCCAAATTGCTTGTCCATAAACCACAGCCTGGGCACTTCCAGGATGACCTGCACATCCATGCCCTTCTCAATGTCCTCCATCTTGGCCGGTTCCTTGTTTTCATCAAAAAACTGGCAGTCAGGCTTGTCACCCCTGAACGGAATCGAACACTTTAACGTGGGGGGGTACGTCTCCTTTTTTGAAGTCTTGACCGCCGACGTGTAAAGCTCGTTAACCACGTCGTAGCTGATCTTCTTATTGAACCATGTCACACTCTTTTCAAATGAAGTGTCTTTGTTTCGCTCATCAAACTCGGTCCACTTTGCGTAGAAGATGCCGATATCAGTGTCCTTGCTGAGATAGTCATCAAAACTCAGGTCGAGAGAATACTTTGGGGGCTGCGTGTTGCGGCCTTGCGCCTTTCCATCGAAGCAACTGACCCCAAACGGCACTCGCATGCGCGGGGTCTGGATGCGAATGGGCACTTCCTTTCCGTCCTTGTCATAGTTAAGGTACACTGACAGCCCGCCCGTTGTGCTCCTCTTCGGGTCGCGGTACACGACGTTCTTGGGGTCAAAGTCATCAAAGAGGACAATAGTGGACGCCATTTGCAGCGGACGTTTTGTGGACGCAGTGGACAAAACACGGTCACGGTTCGCACAAGCGAGAGTGCGCGAGCTGCAACGGTCAAGGCACCAGAGCAAATTTATACCTGGTCTGACCACCGCGCCTCTTTCGCTACGGGCAGATCGTCATCCTCGTCAACGTCATCCGTCTCCGTCTCCGTAGAGACGTGTCGCTCGACTGCGTCTGCCTTGACAGCCGCCGCGTTATCCGTCACCAGCTTGCAGTACTCTACAAAAACGGTGAGAGGCAGCGACCCCTTCATGTCGTGCACAAAGCTGCAGACAAGGCGCACGTTCTGCGCGCAAAAACCGAGCGAAGGGTCAATCAGATCCATGGCTGCCGAGCAAGGCATCCTTCTGCCCTGTTTATCGTACTCGTGGATCATACTGATACCTGTTATTGCGCACTTCCCGTTCTGATCGTCCCACTTTTGAATGAGGTCAACGTCAATGACGCCCATACGATCGCGGCGTTTTGCACTCCTGGAAAAACGGTTTGCCTGGTGAAAGAAGTACCCATTCTTTGTGTTTCTGAACGCGCACACCGACTCTCTCCTGCACGTTCGGCACATGCCCGCATACCTGGTGTTCCTGCTGTCAAAGTCAGTTATCGACTTCTCTTGCTTACACGCGTTGCATGAGATTGCGTCCATGTCCACACAATCGCACGCAGACAATATGTGGTAACTAGACGCACATGGAGGTTGCGCCAGTGGCGGTCTGCAGAAGATGGTTAAGCGCTTCTGTGTCAGCGTAGTCGTACAACAACGCGGTGGCAGTCTTCTTGCGTCGCGGGCGCTTTTTTGTCTTTGGCAATGGGTTTAGCAATGCAGATTGCACGGCGTGCGCCAAATGGTCGTCATCGTCACTCCCAGGTTCTCCATTTGCGTACACGCGTGAGCGGTTGCTTTTAAGAAACGAGTGTACTCGTTTTGAACGCGTCGTGTGACGTCCACACACCGCACCAGTGCACACGCCGGCTCCCACAACAGATTGCCGGGTGCGGTGCCCGTCGTCAAGAAAGCGAACCGCGTCCCTTCCTCCAACCGAGTTTTTTGCTTCGTCTACAGACGCGCTGTCTAGCATACCTCTTAACACACTTCCCAGGGCGTCATAATTCGTGTCGCCCATTGATGCTATCACATCCCACGCAGCAGGCGTGGTCAAAGCGGCATTGGCAAGCAATCTAATATTATCGCGCAGAACCTTTGCTTTGTGACCGCCGTCCACGGACAGAAGATTCACCATCAGATGCAGCAACCCCAACAGGCACCGTTCGTCGCATCCCTCCACGGCGTTAACTTGTGTCCCGATTTCTTTCCACGGTATCGCGTCAATAAGCCCGGGTGCGTCCCCGTGTTTTATAACACTCGATCGTTGCTCCGGTGTCATCATTGTGCCTATCACGACTGCTAGCGCCTCTCGCGACAGACCGGACATATCTGCTGCAGGGCGTCCAGCCATTCGCGCGGCCGTGCACACCAAACGAGTTCGAGAGTCCGCGTTCTGCACAAGCTCTACAACTCCCAGCAGCCTTGTAAGGTTTTCCACTGCCTCGTCGGATATAATTGCGCACAGGTCCGACTTGGTCGCGGTGTCTAGAGATCTGCGATTTATGTCTTTATGGATACGGGACGCGATCCTGATGGCCTGATCTCGCGTCAAGCACTTTGACACTCCCTTTGCGCACTCTGATCGCTGCCATGTGACCCTGTCCTCTTTTGGCACTCCGTTAACGTGATAGTCTCGCAGGTACCCGCTAGTACCAGTGAGCGCTGGTGCTTCCGCCACAGACTTGTGTCTGTCATCCGCGGTTACTGCGGCGTCATTACCTGCCATCGGTGTATATAAATAAAACACATTTTTTATGGATGTACTGTTCATACCGTGCGACAGTCTCGAGACCACCCGCGCCGTGGTGCCGCTTTCAGAATACGCACAGGTGTGCAGGATTGTTACCGGAAGCGCTATCAACTTGCCAACCGTGCATTGCGCATGTGGCGCAATTGCCGAGTTCGACCCGGCCGCAGAGTCGCGAGGCGAATCGATAAACGTGCTGGCATCGCATGCATTTAAACGAGCTATATATGGGGATGTGATCGTGACTTGCGCAGACGAGGCGCACATATTGAGTTAATGTTTTTTGGTTATATTGACAAACTTATCCAGTGAACACCCCTTGCTGACCATCGGTTTGGCTCTCTTTAGAGTCAGTGAGTTATCCTTCCATGGCCTCTTCCCGCTAGTATCGTTGGCTGGGTTCTTGGCCTCTTTTTCATTCGCATCGCGGGTCGCACCTACAGACGCGACAAAATCGTTCTGGTGCACAAACTCCAGCATAAATGGCGGCTCTTTGACCATGTGCACTCGCGCCGCCGATTCCGCCCTGAAGGTGTCTATGTCCATGTACCCGCCAAACATCTTCAGACACGTTCTCGGCGGCGCCGCGACCACGCCTGGAAACGGCACGCCTTTTCGCATTGCGTACCATAACTTCTGTGTCATCGAAAAGAGGAGGTGGTTGATAACGTCCTTGTTAGACCCTCCCTCTCTGGAGTTGTACGCCTTCGCACAGTTAAACGAGCAGAAGCACCCCTTTACGACAAACTTGCGCTTGGCATTGTACGACACCGGCAGCGGACAGGGCACCGTGTCGAAGTTGTGGCAACACCACCAGCATGCCACGTCAGTCTTATTGGGCCACGTCCCCGTACGAGTGTCGACAAGTTTCAAGAGCGGTTTTCCCGAACATGGTACGACGCGCGCTGGGATGACATCGTCGCATTCGCTGTCGGACGAGAAGGACGCGTCGTCCATGGCAGTCAGTCCGTGGTGACAGGTTTCGTCCGCACTAGAACCGACGTGTGCGCCGAATCCGGATGGAACACCAGGGTCTTACCGTCACTGTATATAACCCTCACAAACCGACTACTCGCTGCGTCCGAAACGAATACGCCCGCACTCTCCAGATAATGCACTACGGACGAAAGATGCTGAGGTATGTCTGCTGCCTCGTAGAAGTCGCCGCTCGGTCCTCTAAGACGCGCGATCAGATCCGTCACGTCCACGTTCTCGTCGCTGTTGAACCACGCGCCGATTGAAGCAGACAGCACTTTACGTTGCGCGCCCTCGCTTACAGGCTTAATGTCCTTCGGCGGGAACCTGACACACGCTCCTGTGGCGCGCTCGAGATCGTACGTCACCGCATACAGGTTGCCCCCATACCAGTAGTCAACCGTGAGACTGACGAGCGGACTGTGTTGCTGCAACACGCGAGGTGAGCCGAGCATATCGCCCACCTGCTGTAGCGAGAGCAGGACATTGCCGCCCGAGTGTTTTAGCAACGCGTTGAATTCTTTCGTGACACGCGCCCATCCTCCCTTTCCAAACAATACCACCTCATCGACTTCGTACGCGCGCCTGTTAAACCTAACCATAGCGGACAGTGCGCATGACAGCGTCCGCAGAAAGCCCAATAACGCCAACAGATACAGAACAAGCGCGCGACGGATCTTATGGGCGAGCGTATCGCGGTCCATCCTAACAGACACGCTCGCTATACTTGACCAGTGCACTTTTCAGTCCGTCTGAGCGCACCGGCGCGTCCACCACGAAGGTATCGCGGACGTATTCCTCGAATTTTTTAGTGAGCTCTTTGTCGTTTTCGTCCACTTTCCTCACGCTGGCTGACCCCACATCGGTCTTACCTTGCACACGCTTGGTAGAGTCCGATTGCGCGGATCCGACAAGCATATCGGCATACCACCCTGACATCACCACGCACAGTACTAGGTGCGCACATATTGTTCGACGTGTGAGCGTACCAAACAATATCACACATACACGTTATACTAGCGCATGCTACCGGTCGTGTACTTCGACAACAACAGCACGACGCGACCTCACAAAGAGGTGGCGGATGTCCTGTGTCGATCAGCAATGGAAGTGTACGGCAATGCGTCTAGCAGTCACGTGAGCGGGGTGCAGAGTCACGACTTGCTCGAGGACGCGCGCAAGACGGTAGCCAAGGGCGTGGGCGCACATCCTGAAGACGTCGTGTTTACAGGCGGGGCGACGGAGAGCAACAACCTCATCATACACAGCGTGCTCGAGAAATCCAGATGGAAAGGCGTGGTTCTTACAACCAACATCGAGCACCCCAGCGTGATCCAGCCGCTGATGCACATACGCAAAATGAGGAAGGGTGACGTAAAGGTTGTGCAGCTGCCCGTCGACGCTGAGGGGTTCATAAAAGAAAACGCACTTCACGAAGCGGTGCGCAAGTGGAAAGGTCGTATCAAGTTGTGCGCCGTGATATACGCCAACAACGAGATAGGTACCATCCAGGACTTCGGCAAGATCAGACGCGCCGTGGGCAGGGACGTGCACATACACGCCGACACAACGCAGGTTGCAGGCAAGGCGCCCATACAGGGTCGCAGGTACATGGACAGCATAACCGTGTCCGGACACAAGATCCACGGTCTCAAAGGCGTGGGTGCGCTGGTAGTGCGCGGTGGGGGCGACAGCGTGCGTCCCATGATGTTCGGAGGCGGACAAGAACACGGGGTGCGACCGGGAACGGAGAGCCCCCCTTTGATCGCTAGCCTCGCGCAGGCAGTGCGCATCAACATGTCCCGACCGTATCGCGCCAGATGGAGGAGAATGAAGGAGCTGACTGCCTACCTGCGCGACGGGCTGGAGCGCATGGGCGCGGTATTCAACGGGCCCGCGGACCCATCACGCAGAATGGACAACCTTGTGAGCTTCTCCATACCAGGCACGTGCGGCCGCGATATCGTAAAGCGCCTGTCCAAGCACGGCATATGCGCGAACGTTGGCAGCGCGTGCTCCAAATCCAAACGCAGCCGTATATTGCGTGCGATAGGGGTGCCCAAGGAGACAGAACTGGGCACTATCCGCGCGGGGCTCAGCGCATACACCACACGAAAGGAGGTTGATTTTTTACTGCGATGCTTGAGAGACATGGTAGATGGTAAATAAACGTCATCCTTTATTATACATGCTAAATTGTAGCGCGTGCGGTCCCAATCCGACCCACGCAGACGAACAGCTGTGTCGGTCGTGCAGGAGGAGGTTGCGACACATCACGTGCAAGGGCCACGTGCGGTACTTCTTAGAAGCCTGCCGCACGCACGGCGTACCGCCTCTAGATGGCGGCGACGAGATACTGCGGTTCATGTCACGTAACTGCAGGACAATCGCCGATCTGATCAGTTTCACTTCATTGGTCGTGTACGGCGACAACAGCGACGCCATTGCGGCGATACTTTCGGCGCAGCACGCACAGGCGGACGCGCAGAGGGTGCTGTTCGCGGCAGTGCTCGCTGACGTGGAGCGGATGAAGAGACACAGGCACGGGCTGAGCACGATGTCGTACGTTGCGATGTCCACGCTTGACATGTCCCGATTGCGACAGGACACAGATCCTTGCGTCATTGCAGGGCTCATAGGGCGTCTGATTCCCTCGCCTTCTTCCCAAAAAACGCCGTGATATCTTGCGTCCCCCTCTTCAGCTTTTCCAATTTTGATCGCTTTTCGGCGTCTCTCTTTTCCTCCTGCGCCCTCCTCTTCCTGTCCACGCACTGCTGCCTAAACATCTCTTTCTCCCTGGCGCGCACCACAGCGTACGCCGCGTTTACCTTGGCCTCCGCCTGCCTTATCTTCCACGCCTCGAACTCAGCATCGATGCCAGCAAACAAGGCATCCATGCCCGGTCTAATGCTCTCGTGCACGCGCGCGGCCACCCTGACCTTCGCGTCCATGACGAGCGAGTGAAAAGGGGTTTCAAACAGGAGTTGTCTGAGTGTGAGGTATCGCACTCTGATGTCCATCGGCTCCGGGTTCTCAGGGTGCGAATTCAGCTTCTTGACACGCTCGAAACGACCGGCACACCCCTCACATATGTCCAGACAGCCTTCCATTAAACATTCCACCAGCTGCGGTCTGTCGCACTCCTTTACCGCCAGAGCCTCGGACATAACGGACTCGGCGTTGCCCATCACTTAATAACACGCGTGGAGTCTCGATGTGAGAGAAAGACCGCTAGAACGCTCGCGTTCCTCGCTAAATCGCGACTCGGCCGCACAGACGCTTAAAATTTCGTGCCCGCAGACGAGCTCGCTGCAGTAACAGCGCAGAAATTTCGTGCCCGCAGACGAGGTCACGCTATGGCTGCACCGAATCTTCAAACGGAATTTGAGCGGAACCGTACGCGTAAGGCTCAAATCTTAAGGCTTCGTACAGAATCTGGTGGTAGCGTCAGTTAGCACCCAGTGGTCCGCGCAGATCTGACACGTCCGTAAAAATGGAATATAGGAGCTTTGATAAACGACACCCCTCGAAAAAATTTTTTTAGGTGTTCACGCGCACGGCGAGGACGCATACACTCTACTGCATTAATCGAAATTCATCATAAATTTTATGGTGGTAGAAACGATTTTAGCAGCATGGGGCGTGTTACAGAATTACCTACAGCTCCTGCCTCCCAAAAAACTTTTTTCGAGGGGTGTCGTTTATCAAAGCTCCTATATTCCATTTTTACGGACGTGTCAGATCATCTGGACGGAGAGAATGAGATGTTGGTGTACCAATAGATTCTAGAATCTTAGTACGGCGTTGTAAAGATCTCGTAACTGACAATGAATCTTAGCGTAACCGTAGTTATTGCGTTCAGATCTCGATGGTAAAAGTTGTACCGTACAGAATCTGGTGGTAGCGTCAGTTCGCACCCAGTGGTCCGCGCAGATCTGACACGTCCGTAAAAATGGAATATAGGAGCTTTGATAAACGACACCCCTCGAAAAAAGTTTTTTTGGGGGGTGCACGCGCACGTCAAGGACGCATACACTCTACTACAATTTTTTTTCATCGAAATTCGTCATAAATTTTATGGTGGTAGAAATTATTTTAGCAGCATGGGGCGTGTTACAGAATTACCGAGGCGCAAGGTTACCTACAGCTCCTGCCTCCCAAAAAACTTTTTTCGAGGGGTGTCGTTTATCAAAGCTCCTATATTCCATTTTTACGGACGTGTCAGATCAGCTGGACGGAAGGAACGAGATGTTAATGTACCACAGGATTCCATACGACACCGGTGTCAGCGACTGGAATCCGTTGTCAGACGTACGGAGCCGCAAAGGATTCCATTACCTAACACGTGTCTCTTGAAATGCGACATGACGCGATTGTAACCGTAGCAATTTCTAAAGGAAAGGCGAGCGCACGGGAGCGAGAAACGTGGAAAAATATATCCGCGTTCGCGCGATTTTTATGCCGTAACCGCCTTCCTCTGGAAATCCGGGATCGTGACGACGACAGCGAGAAGACGACATAAAATGCGCAGGTCCTCGCGTAAGAGAACGCTCTCCTCGCCCACCCCCTGTCAATCTCGCACGTCTCCCTCAGCCATGGCTAAGTCGCAGTCCATCGACGAGATCCAGTCGTTTTTTAATTGCACGGTGCTGAGGAAGCATTGCAGGAGTGACCTTAACAAACTTTTCAAGAACAGGGATATCCAGAGGGAGATGGAAGACCTTGACCAAAGACTGAAGGCCCTGGGTTATTTTCACGCTTCTCGGGTGGTCACGGGGAACAGGACGCTGGTTCATCCCATCCTTGCTGTTAAGCTGTGCACCGTGTTCAACTTCGACAAAGAGCTCGAGGATCTGACGAAGCTTTTCGAGGAGAACGCATGGGGGTACCAGCACCTGTTCAGTTCGCCTCCAGAAACCAGCGAGACCAGCACAATTTCGGCTCTTGACGCCCTGGCCAGCACCGCTCAGGCAATTTCTGCTATCGAGCAGGATTCCGTGCGAACCTCCATAAACGAGCTGGTGTCGCAGGTGAGCTCCCTGCGCGCCGAAGTTCAACGGAACGTCGAGGTGCTCGTCGATCTGGCTCACAGCAAGTACAACATGGTGCAGGAGCTGGACAGGGTGAGGAATCTGTGCGCCAGGAGCTTTAAGGAAACGGTTGAGATCAAGGAGGCGGAGAACAAGCGCGTGCGAGACGAGTGCGCGAGGAATGCAGCCAAGCACGAGTGCATGAGTGCGATCAACCACGCGCTATTCAGGGAGCACGATGTCAAAGCGTGCAGGAATCCAAACCTTACCCTTGTGGTTGCCAGCATCCTGAGGAGCCGCTTTGGCACCAGCCCCGTCTACCTAATGCCAGACTACTTTGTGAGGGCGTTTGAGCGCGAGGTGTGCGATCTGGTGGGAGAGCGTCTGGGTGTCGCGACGGATGTGGTGGGGCGACTGTCGCCGATCATGGAGACAAAGATTGTCGAGATCGTCGCGGGGATCATGTGCTCAGTCGGAATAATTTGTCAGTGAGTACTCTACATGGACAGGATACTCACGCGGTATTGCATTATGCAAAGAGGCGACTCCTGCCGCGCGACTCCGGCAGTCATAGCCGCGACGGAGTGCCTAAAACACGAGATACGTTCCATCCTAATGATGGAGGAGGATGACTTGCGTCCTGAAGCAATACGCCAAATCGTGGACGCGGTGGTTTTGTCTGAACAAGATGTAGGTTGTCAGACCAGCGTCGAGTTTTGGACCATCGTAGTGAATGGCGCTGTCCAACGCGCCAACCAGCGCCCCATGCGTGACCGCCGTGCGTTCCTGTTTCATGATATAATGCGAACGATACGACGCGTGAGGAAACAGTGATTCAAATGCGCTCCTTGCGCTCTTATTTATCTTATTTAATAAATGAACGTGCAAACACCATGCCCCGAGTGTATTGTGGATACAAAGATGACGTGCCAAGAGGTAAGACGCGAGGTACGGAGACACAATGCAAGACACAGGTGAGGTTGTTCGGTATGAAACGAGCCAGCGAATTGTACCCGGGCGGCGTAGGCGATCGCGACGTGAATAGCGCGGATAGTACCCGTAACGCATTCTGTGGCGCCAGTCTGCGTCCAGGCGCGCGATACGGAACCCTGAAACAGTGCACTGAGAAACGACAGCTGAGGATGTACGGACTGGTGACGCCCGACGACGCGCTGTGGGATCCGTTGAGGATGATGGACAATGACGCCCCAACGCCAGCGGCTGACGTACCGCCAGCAGTTGCATCCCCGCCCGTCGCCACCCCGATAGATCTGACGACAGACGACCAGCGTCCGCGCACCGGCAAAACCGCGGAGGACTCCATTGTGCTGAGCGACACGGACAAGGATGACCGCGTGCCGAAGGATTACGACACGTGCGAGAGAGAGAGAGACCCGGTTGTCCTGCCACTTCCAGAGGTGGACATACCTCGCGGCACCGGCGTGTACGAACCGTATCGCATGGAAGGCGTCGACGCCACGTACGAGTACAACGATCCGGAACTCGACGCCGCAATGGGTGACCGCATAGCGCACATACGTGCAACAGATGGGGACGGCAACTGCTTCTACTACGCCGTTGCGCTGGGACGCGCGTATCGCGATGGTGTCAGAATATCAAGGTCGCAGCTCCTTGCGCAGGCCACGGCATGGCGACAGGAGATCACCAACAACCTGAACACTTACTTGACCATGACCCCCCCATTAACAGGTGTCTGGGTGGTGTCAAAAAACGAGCGTCTGACAAGGCGATTGCGGAACGAGTGAAGGTCATGAAGGACAGACTGTCAGGGTTAACGTGGGCCGACGCGAAAGTGGCCATGCTGTTGGCATTCCACATCAAGGAAGACATTGTTGGCATACGCGCAATAAGAGTGGTCGGCTCGGATGCGTACAAGCTCAAACACGAGATGTACAAAGGCAACGGATACCAAGGAGAGAGGTCTGGGAAGCCGCCGCTATATGTTCTTAATCAGTCGCAAACTCACTTCTACAGCGCGATCCCTCAGTCCTATGCCAGAGACGCGCCTCCGGACACGGAGCTCGAGGCAATGAAGGGAGAGAGGAGCTCTCCTATAAAACGGAGCGTGGAAAGACTAGAGGAGCACATGAACGTCACAAACACGGAGAAGGATGTGGCAGGCGCATTGGATGAAGCGCGAGAACTGAAAGACGCGACCAACGCGCTCGCTGATATGAAGGATAACGTGCTCACGCTAGAGCAGATGAGCAATGACGAGTTTAGACAGGCGATCGAGAAAGAAGTGTTGGAATATGAAGGCACGGATGCGCCCATGAACACGGTGCCAGTGCGTCCGGTCGAGAACGTGGAACCCACAAATGGCGCCAATAAAAAAGCGAACGTTGGGCGTCCCAAGATATCGCATCCCGCGTTGACACGCCGCGACGCCGAGGAATCGGCTCGCCAGTTTTTGAAATCTAATCCGACGTTGGATCGGGGATACTCGTGGGTCCCTCCTGACTCGCTGCCGGTCGAGGTTCGCTACATAAAAACTCCAGGTGGCATTAAAGTGCAGGCCAAGTTTTCGCGCGATGGTCCCTTCATTAACTGGCTGCTGGTTGCGCGGAGTCGTTTTCTGGACGGGCGCGGCATACGCGCTCTTGGTCTGTATGCGGACCAGGTACTACCTGCGGGCAAAGTCGTGGGCCTGTACACCGGTCGTGTGATTGGTCCTCATCTTTCTAAGACAGAAATGAACTCCAACAAGCGCGGCGTGTACCTGACAAGGCTTCGTCTGGCTATCGCGGATGCCACTGACAGGAATGACAAGATGCTGATCCAGACGTACCATATCACCGACGAGAGCATAGAAACACCTCTGCTGGTGGACGGCTCGCGTGGTGCGTCGTCGTCGTCGGGCATCACGTACGACCCAGACGGAGTGGGCGTGCTGTTCCCGTGGACGTACCTGCACGCCTCCAACGATCCGAGGTGGATAGGAGGTCAGCGATTCCCTAACGCCTACTTCCCTGACAACTCGGCCGGGCTAAAGACCCTTAACACGGTGTACCCCATGGAGGAGATCCTGTGGTATTATGACGATGACCAAATTGACGATAGGGGTAACGTAAAACCCGGACCCAAAAGTAAAGGAAATGGATACTTGCCGCGTTTGTTGATGTTCCAGAAGGCCGCGATGGGAAAAATAACTCAGGACGAGCTACGTGATTTTATGGCCTCTATCCAGAACGCGGCACTCGACATCGTCGCGGAAGTGATGGAAGATATCAACGCTCACAATAAGAAGACGAAAAACGAACGCAGGTTTGTGCGTTTAGATGACGACGACGAGGCAGACTTCTCGCTATTGCTCAACAGCGGGCGCTACGACCATCTGGACTCGGACAAGCTTGCCAGCGTCCGTTCCGCGTACGAGCGATACTCGACATGGAAGAGTGGGCAGTGAAGCGCGCGTTCATTTTATTTCTATATATAAGTGTAAACAAGCATGCCATCCTATTGCAAGCCCGTAATGCGGTCGGGGGCAGAGTACATCGGGGCAACGTCGCGACCTGACGTGTACGACGTCATTTGCGGAGATGACGCGTACGAGAGCATGACGTCATACATGGCGGACAACGACGGGAGAGAGACGGTGGTGGTCCCCGCCAGCGCATTTGACGCTTTTAACATCGACACACGCGTGCGAGGTGTGTCTGTTCACGATGGCAGCGCGTTTGACGACCAGCTGGAGTTTGGCGCTCAACGCCTGCCGCGTCCTGAGGACGTTGTAGGCGCCACGCTTCAAGATCACAAGGTGGGGGTCGGTTACATCACCTCAAACACCAAAGATTTTCCTGTGCATGACATCCAGGTCTTGCGACCGTACATCCCGGCTCCTGTCGGCACGGACAACTGGGGCACTATCGGCGTGGCCACGCGCGGTGCTTTCGGCCACATGCTTGACGATGGCAGGACGACGATGGACCCGCGCTTTACGACCCCTGTCCAGAGTGCAGACGTGCGTGGCAATGGGATCTTTGGCTTCCCTTCCGTAACCGTGTCCAACGCGTTCGGGTTGTGGGGCCAGACAGGAAAGGCGCCGCCCGCTAGCGCCTGGGGAGAGCCGTCTTATTCGTGGTCCACTGAGCTGTGATCCTCGCGTGCGCTTACTTTGACACAATAAAGGTCTGCGTCCATTGGTACGATACCGGACCTGCAGGATGGACACGGCGCTCGCAATTGACGAATGGAAGCGCTCGATGCGCGACATGACGTCAGAGTACATCGAGATAGACGACGCGATGAAGCGCGCATCCAAAGAGATTTTGCCGTTGAGGAAACGAAAAGGCGCGCTCGAGACCAGCATCATCGAGAGCATGGTGTCCGCTGGCGTGGACGCATGCAACATCTCTGGCACGCAAGATAAGCTAGTTGTCAAGAAGACGCGCAAGAAGGCAACGCTGAGTAAGGCAGAGTGTCTCGAACGCCTTGTCAACTACTTTGATAATGACAGCGAGAGGGCGAATGAGTGCTGGAACTTCATTCACGAGTCAGAGGTCGTGGAGGTCAACAGACTGAGGCGACAGACCAAGAAGGGGGGGAAAAACAACGCGGACGAAGCGGACGCGGAGGCCTCGAGGGACGAGGAGAGGAACACGCAGGAGTGAGGCTTTAATTACCGCATGTCGGAAACGAAGAAAGTGATGCCGCTCTTTGGATTGTCGATGAAGCTCCCGTATGCGTTTACCCATCCCACGCCCGTGTGAAACTCGGGCCAGTCTTGCAACACATCGAACTGGCTTTTTGTTGGCGTGGAGGACGCTGAACTCGCCGTGACGACGGAGGACTCCATGGATCTCGTGGATGGTCAGACGGTGATGATGTCAAACGAAGACTTGACATGCACCATATGCCTCAACGCGTTGTCTGAACCTGTTATAATCGAATGCAACACGCGCACGCGGGGGGGCAAGTGCGAGGCCATGGTGTGCAGGGTTCCATGCATGGAGCAGCTCATTGAAAGACAGAAAAACAGGGGAGGGCCGTCCGCATCAGTCGTTGGAAGGTGCATACTGTGCAGGGGGGCGTGGAATCGATACGAGTACCGCCCTAACGTGCGAGTCGGGGCCTTGACGGCCGACCTGATGCGGAAATGTCCTCATACCATGCACGGATGCCGCTACAACGGGAAAATGATGGATGTTCGCAATCACGCGCTTACCTGTGGCTTTCAGAAAGTGCCGTGTCCTAACAAGCCCTTTGGATGCGCGGAGGAGATGCACCGCAAGGATATGAATGCGCACAAGAATGCGTGTCGATACTTCCCATGCAAGTTCGTTCTTGACGGCGACGGGTGTCGCGTGACCACGACGATGGACGGAATTCGCGCACACGAGTCAGCTTGTCCCTACGGCGTATCGCCGTGCATCGACTTGATCACAAAGCTGAGGGACAAGCTAGGCATGTGGAGATCCTGCAATGATCACAACCTGATGCGATGGGAGTTGTGCGAATGCGGAATGACTTTGCAGGCAGATAGGAGGAGATATCAGTGCGATTGTCTCATTGAGACCGGAGAATATATTCCCATTTGAATAAACGGAACATCATTGCTGATTATCCTCAACAATGTGACGAGCCATTGCACGCAGCGCGCACTCTCCGATCGCAGGCATGTGTTTCTTTAGCAATTTCATAAAAACGTCGTAAGGTTCCCACTCTAGCCATCTGACAAACGCCGTGTGCAGGTCCTTGCAGTCGGAACACGTGCAGGTTGGTGCTGGCGTCTCGCGCTCGCTCAACCCCGCATTAATATCTGCATCCCTTGCCATGTCTTCTTCGTCGCCGGTGTCGCTGCCATCGCTTGTCAAGTCCGCGTCATCGCTTAGTAGGATTTTCTTTACGCTAGATATCTCGCTCTCCAACATGGGTCTGTCCATGTAAGTGATCGTCTCGGCGAGAAGTGACGCGTGCATTACAGGAATTACGTGTTCTGGACCAACCACCTTTTCATTGTGTTTTAGGTACGAGCTTGCGCGTTGACAAGACAGTTGCAATAGGTTGCAAAACAAAGAGTCTATTGTTAACGCAAAGTCATCGTTTATTACTGACTGCTTGATGTCTGAGCCACCACCGGCTTTCATGAAGGCATAGGAACTCATATGCAGTTATACAATAAAGCTTATATAAAATGCGCTGTTATCAGATGGTTATTTCAACCAGCGGCCGCCCGCGATCGCCAATCCCGGCCTGCAATAGACCGTGCTTGTATCTCCTTCTGCAGCCAGAGCCAATGCCGGCCATCATGTCGTACAGATTAGTGATGGTGCGTCTGCAGAACACGCACTCCCTGCGGCGCGCCCACCTGGGGAGTGTGCCGGCTGGGTCGGCAACAAAGTCTGCCATGGCGTCATCAAACACGTTGTTCCAACCGCTTGTTACAAAAACGCGGTCGTCCGTGTCCACCGTGGCCGTCACGTCGAGCAGGCCCAAGTGGTACCCCCACGTGTCCACTGCGTTAAAACACCACAGTCTCGTTGAACTGTCAAGACAAAAGATCACGCGAGCGTAGATGCCAAACCGCACCTCCATGTAGGCGTAGCGCCTGTACCCATCTGCATACCCGCGACGATTGCGCGGTTGCGTCACCATGCCGCTTAGGAGCACGCTTCGTATTGTTCTGAGGCCCGTCTTGGACACTTCGTTGGCAGACTCGTGAGCGCAGTCGTTGAGGCTGGCTGGAATAGAGTACAGGTCGTGAAGCGTACCTATGGTAACGCGGTCGCCGCCAGGGGCCGCTGGGAACAAGTGGTTAACGCAACGTACGAGCCATGCCAGGTGCGCGTGGGCAACCACGCCAAACACGGCGTAATAGTTGTTGTCGACCTTTGTCATGCACCTGGCGACGAAAGGCATGCACTGTCGCATGGCACGCACTGCCTCGCCTGTTATGCCAAGCACGCCGTCGTTTGGGATGGTCATGCGAGGGTCCAATCCGATCTGCTGCAGAAAATGAACGCCTGTAAAATAGTCTTTGTACACGTTATTTAAATAGGTGCACACGCGAGCGTTGCTAGCGTCCTCTACGCTCACGCTGCTAAGAATTTTATCTATTAGCTCGGGCGGTAGGTCGGTAAGAGACATCATGATGTCCGCTCTGTCCGCAAGAACCGTCCTGCTTTCGCGTTTGGGACACAGCGGACACCTTGCGGTTGATCTCGGGCAGTAGCGCAAGGACAAGGAAATACGCGCCCGTGACTAGCAGCGCAACGTCAATCTTATGCACTGCCTGGTAAGCGCCCGCAAACACTACGATGGATTTTATTAGTGCCGTATCTGCCGGGAAGTCGCACGCAAGCACGGGCGTCAACAAGTATGCAAATACAAATGTGGCGGAATTCAAGGCATCAAGAGCAACAGTGGAGTCCATTTTATTAACAGTAATATATATTTAGACATACTTTGGACAAATCACAAATCGTTCCTCCGTCATTAAACAAATTATTTGAAGCTTAGTATTTGCTCGATTTGCTACAAAACGCTTTTATTTGCCAGTCGTGAGTTGCGTCTCTTCATTTATTTGTCATTGCGAGAAACCGTCCGGAGCAGGCTGCTGTCAAACGAGCATGCGACACGAGTTGCGCTGGACACCGAGTCGTCGTCAAATGCAGCAAACAACTCGCGCTTGATCAGTTGACCAAAATGCCGCTCCTCGTCCTGCGTCAGCTTGGCCTGAGCGCTAAAGATAGAAGCGTCCTTCATCATCGCCAGCATATCGATTGCGTGTCGCACGCGTCGCGCCCGGTCATGCTCCTCGATCGCTCGCTTGCGTGACGACATCTCGCACTTTGCGATATCTGACATGCGCGCCTCGATGTCGTCCTTGCCATCTGCACGCGGTACGGGGCTCCTGGCAGGCGGGGAAGTGCATGAGTCGCTGGTGTCTAGGACGATCTTGTCGGGAGAGGCGGACTTGCGACTAGTGCCAGCTGCATGCTCCTTGCGCCTCTCCACCGGTGCCACAGTTCGCAACGGCTCAGTCGACAGCTGCGAGACGACACTGTCGCACCAGAACTCGGCGATCGTTGAAATATCACCTCCAATCCACGAAGCCACGCGTTTGGCCACGGTGGTGTTAACCCAAATGCAGTCGACGTCATTGCACCTGCCAATATCGTGACACAGGTCGACGACACCTCGCGTAAATTCAAACATCACGTCGCCGACGTGGATACGCACGGACGGCGAGGTGTCGTTCGAGCAGAGCGCTTTAATGAACCTCAGATTGGATGGATCGTCTAGAAAATCCCCGAGAGTTGTCGTGCCACCCGAGCAAGCCTTAAGCAAGCTCGATACGTTTATCATCCTGTCGCTCGCACGCACCCGCATAACTACGTTCGTGTCAACGGGAATCCGCAACGGAATGCGCTCGAGCATCCGGTTTAGCTTGAAGACGTATCCGTCCGCGTCTACAGCCTTCATAACGAAGCAGTCCTTGACGGCCGGGATGCAGTCAGCTGCTGCCATTTAAAATAATGCGGGTGAGAGTCTGCTCGCCGGAGTGTGCAGCAGTGCGCACTGCGCCTGCAAAGAATACGTGAGAGTCTAGTCTGCCGCCAGAGAAGTTGGAGTCTTGCAAGAAGCCCAGGCTGTTGTTGGGCTTAAATGCTCACTCAAGTGGGACTCCACTCCGGTGACCCCGCATGATTGTAACCGTTTCTACTGCGACAAGGGCATACGTCAGTTATTTTTTGCAGGCACTGCTAGTGGGAATGACGTTTTGGCGCGGTAGGGACATGCCATCGCGTTATTAGATTTGGCAAATCTCAGCATATGCCCCTCACTTTCCCGCGCTCCCATGCGTGTTCAGACGATATCTGACGGAAAGCTGTACCTGTTTTTGAACTCTGACGACATTCTGATACGTCGCAATCTCTCCAGAGGAAAAGTGTACGGGGGACCACGTGACCGGACACGTGTCTGTTATAGGTGCCAGGACGATGTATCCCCTTTTCTGCCGCAGAAATGAGGGTGCAGCATCGCAATTTCCAATGCTACGTGGTGCGTGTATATTTCATCCGCCAAAGAACTCCCTGGCGCTCACGAGTTGCCGTCGAATTCTAGTTTCTAATGGAAAATACGGACACGGAAAATTTCCAGACGATGAACGCCTGCCAACCCTTTGTCACGTGGCGTGCGATTAAGATGTATAAATTCTGGTCGGGTATAGGTATGAGGTATGAATGTGCGTCCACTCCACGAACGCACGCGCACTTCACGCGACTCGGTGGACATGACGCCGAATCGTGTGAGAAAAAGGGCGAAGATGGTGGACCTGGAGCCCGAAATGTCAGGAGATGGTCACTCTGGCGACGAGGATGACGATGGAGCCTCCGAAACATCATCTGATGCCAACTTTCTTGCGGACAGCAACGAAGATGATGGCGAACCACCGTCATTTTATGCCGCTGCTCGAGTTTCCATGGATAGCGAGGACGACGCTGCTTCCGAGGCCGGGGGCGCCGCCAGGAGTGACACCACGGGAATTCGGAACGATGCAGGTCCGAGTGACGATGCTCAAGGTGGTCGGCCAGCGTTTGGGATGGATGAATTCAGGACCATGCTTTCAGACGAGGAGGGGACGGACGTCTTCATGGCAGAGGCGTCCCTGTACGAAGAGGACAGACTATTGGATTTCATCAGCATGGTGCGTGCTGGGCTGTTGGACGCGCATCCTGCAGACCTGATGGCGGACATCTTCGGTCTATACATTCAGGAACCGGGCGATGCGTCTGCCGATGACCCGAACTGGAAGATGGCGGAGTGCTGGAGGACCGTAAACGAGGCGCCGGATGTGTCGGAGATATACGTGAAGGTTAACAAGCGCAACGTGGCGACGATATCCAGGCTGCACGCTGTCATTGCGCGCATCGAGATGAAGCAGATGGAAGGCCACATGTGGGAGCTGTACGAGGCCATCGCGCGTGTGTTCACCATGCGCGAGTCCATATGCAGTGTGCTCGAGTCCAGGGTGCCGCGTAAAGAGAGAAGCGCAATGAACAAGCTTTCGTTGATGATTCGACTGAGCAACGGATCAGCTGAGCTCACGGACCACCAGCGTCTCCTCATCATCTTGTCAAACAAGTGGCACGTGTCGGGTGTGCGTCGGGGGGAGGGCGTCGACGACGGTGTGTACGTGCGCCAGAAGACGCCTGACGGTCACGACACTCACTACTGGCAGAGGTGCACCACAATCGCCGAGTGGGTTGCTGAGCAGACCAGCACGAGGGATCCAGTTCTGTGGGGGATGGCGACGCGTGACCCCAACACGCGCAAGAAGATTGTCGATCACATCATCGGCTCGTCCAGCAGCGAGTTCCCCGTACGCCCGCGTGACCGTCACGTGTTTGCGTTCAAGAACGGAATCTACAAGGCTGACACGGACGAGTTCTTTGAATACCCAGCCCAGCAGCTGTCGGACGACATCGGCGCCTGCAGGTACTTCGACGCCGTCGACATGCCGCTGGAGATGTTTGAGGGCGACGTGCGACGGGGCGACTACGACACAGGGGGGTGGCAGGACATACTGGTGGAGCCTGTCACCAAGATCCTGGATGACCAGCAGTACAACGCCGACGTCAAGAAAGCATTCTGGGCTCTGGCCATCGGGCGCATGCTGTACAATCTCAAAGAGGTGTCCAACATGGAAGTGATGGTTTTCCTGAAGGGCATTGCGGGCTCTGGCAAGTCAACGCTCGTCAAGATTGTAGAGCTAATGTACGGCGAGGACGCCGGCCTCGTGTCGAACAACATTGAGTCGCTGTTCGGTCTCTCCCAGCACATCAGCAAGTACGTGATATACAGCTACGAGCTGAACGAGAGCTTCTCGCTGACGCAGTCCGAGTTCCTATCTCTTGTCAGCGGCGAGCGCTTGACAATGGCGCGGAAGCACAAGGAGGCCATATCGCAGTCGTGGAAGGCGCCGTTCCTGGCAGCAGGAAACCGGGCATTCTGGAAGACAGACAACGCGAGTGCCGTGTTCAGGCGTCTTATTCTCTTCCCCTTCGACAAGAAGCCGTCGGCTGGGCAGGACACGCGTCTGGACAGGCGCATAGAACGGGACATTGGCCTGATCATTGTCAAGGGCAACCGCGCATACCGCTCCTTGGTAAACAAGCTGGGCGACAGGGAGGTGCATGACATACTCCCTGAAATGTTCATGGCGTGGAGGAGCCAGGCGCAAGAATCGACTAACCCGCTGATGACGTTCCTGACCACTGTCTCCTGGGTTTTGAGACACCCGGACAACTACGTCCCCTGGGAGATCTTCCAGCGCAAGTACCAGGAGTGGCTCAGGGCTCGCGACAGCCGAGCTAGGTCGACGCTCGACGATGACTACTACAAGCACGTCTTCACCGAGTTCCGCATTCGCGTCGTGTTTGAGCGGGTCACAAAGACGTACCCGCGCAACACCATCCACCGACGCCGCTGCTTCTACGTTTATGGTGTCGACTTTGACATGGAGGGCATGGAGGGCGCAGACTACGCTGCCAACAACAACGCTGCCGAGTAGAGGCATGATGAAAATATTCGGAACTACTTGATAAACATGACCTCGTTAGCGAGAGTATACCCTGGTTTGATGCGCACTGCGCCCGCTGTGGGAAATAAGCGCGTGCAGGCGCTGCCCTTTGCAAGTAGTTCCGTATCTGATGCGATTGTTTGGATGATTGATGTTGTAACTGCTTTGGGAATTAATGTAAACGTCATTAATGAAGAGACATTTGGCGAGTTATTACTAGGCGCCGTCGTGTTGTGGATCATCCACAGCGTCCGCGGTTGTGACTAAGAGCGATCCCCAGTCTGCGTATTGCGTCGGACGTGTTGTTAGTAGCGGACTGAGGCTTATCGCGTTTCTTCTCCGGACCCCATTCGACATACAGTGCGCATTTGCCAACTTGCTTTATACGAAAACCGCGACGAAACAGCCGCTTTCCAACCTGTTTTACCACCTCTGACGGCGAGTAGAACGGCAGACCGAATTGGTACACGGGCACGGTGTAGAACACAAACGTCCGTCCTTGTTTTGCGCTAGAGGCAATTGCCGTTTCGACCGCGTTCGTCATTCTGTCAACAACCACGCGGCTGCCGCGTTCGGATTCTCTGGACATCGAGTAGGCGCGAGTGGCTGTCATACGCGCACCGGACTGGGACATATGTGGAGTATACTATCTAACTCCGATAACTATGTCGAGTGTTGCAACGGGCCGAACTACGTGTTCATTGGAAAAGATTCCAAGGACAGCGTGTCGTTTGAATCTACCTCCGAGCGGTGGTCGTTTGACAGAATCAAGAAAAGACTCGGGAAAGATGCGCGTCTGTACGACATCCTAAAACCGCTCGCGTCAGGGTCTAATTATTCAATCGGCGTATACTGTGGATCTGTTAAAAAGGGTATAAACAAGATGGCCACTGGGATAATTGACAACCCAGTCAGCGGCGACGTCTTGATGATGAAGACGTTCGACGACGGCGATAACCCCACCGTTGTTGGTAATATTAGCCCTGACGAGTTCCACCTTGCGGTCAGGGCCCCCAGGGACATCTGGGTCAAGCACTTGTGCGCGCAGAGTACGCCAGTCACGTGGCCCGTATGCACCGCTTGTGCAACCCCGTACGTGGCTCGCGAGCCCGGGGCTGCAATGTGCACGTGCCGGTAATAAATAAATGTGTGCCTAAAATAAATAAAGTGCCATGTTGAAAATTAGCACACAGGACACGCGCGAACGTGCAGGATGCGGACGTCAGTTAGCCTTCTCCAATACATTCATTATGTTTGCCGCAGTCGCCATTGCGGTTGGCGGTTTCTTGCTGTGGCGGCGCCCGACTGTTGCGACAGAGACAATCAACGATGCTCTTTGTGTGAGCGATGCCACGCAATTGCCTATAAGAGGACAGACGATGTTTACCGGATAATTAATAAATCATCAAATCGATACGTCATCACTGGTCAAAATAGTTACTTCAGTAGACTAACGCGAGTAAAAAATCTCGGCCGATATATAATGACCTTTGCCGCATCGAACGAAGACAGAGCAAGTCGCCTTGCGTACTATGCGCGCTGGACACTGTTTGGATTGATCGCGGCAATATGCATCGGTCTGTACCTTGCAGATGGCAATTGTGAAACTGAATCAGTTGGATCCAATTCCGGATAAAATCGAAATACATTATATCGGAACATGAACTGCGAGAACAAAAGGAGTAGCCGCCTGGCGTCGTACGCATTATGGACGCTGTTGATATGGGCCGCGATGGTTGGAATTGGAATCGGCATCGTCGTTGATATTTTTAATTTTAATGTGTTCTCGCTTTCTAACGCCTCATACCCAAATGTCGGGTTTTGACCATAGCGGACGTGCGTAGAAATTAATTATCGATGCAGATGGTAGAAACTCATGAATTCTGGTTCATGCGAGAACAAGAGGAGCAGCCGCCTGGCATCTTACGCGCTTTGGACGCTTGTGATTTTGGTCGTGGTGTTTGTTGTTTCCATGGATGTCGTTGGCGAGCGTAGCGTCAGCGGCGGCGGTATTGAGATGAACAGTATGGGGTATAGTATGACGTGAATTCAATTATCTTTGTGATTACTTAAACCGTAAACTCCATTGTTATGAGCAAAGATCGAGGTAAACGTCTGGCATCATATATAACCCATACGTTTGTGTGGTTGGCAGTTCCGATTGCAGTCATGTACTGGCTATCACGTAAAACAAATGCCCCTGTTCCTCAGTGGGTCGATATTCTAGAAACATAATAACTAAACAATTTCTTCTACCGGCGTAAGACTGACATCCGTCTTGACGGCCACGTCATCTTGCACATCGCCGGACACGCCAGCCTCACCCGCCTGGTGCGTGTCCTTCATGCGCTTGTCATTGAAATGCTTGACCTTCTCGCGTTCAGTGTGGTAGTGGTCCATGATCTTCGCCATGCGTTCATCCACGTACTCGTGCTTAATCTCGCTGCGGATGTCGTCTGGCAGTGGAAGCACGAGCCAGTTGTAAAGCGATACGACGAAGATGTCAAAGTTGGGATCATTTTCCATCAGCCTCTTCGCGTGATCCGATGCCTGAGTGGTAGTTTCAAACACACCACGCAGTTTCAGCGCCATGTGGTTACTCATGGGAGGCACCACCAGGCTCACAACCCCATAGTTTTGACCCGGCACGTGAAGATGATGCGGGTCGGGCTGCGCCTCGCGCACAGGCTTAGTAGTGGAAGTTGCGGCGGTATCCGGTGTTTTCGTCTCACTGTTCACGATCTCAGTCTGTACGGGTGGCGCGGCGGACTCGTCCCCATCTACCCATGCCGGCATCACGCCGGATGTTTGAAACGCCTTGTGCTCGTCTTCGGATAGCACGATGGGTGCACCGACGCCCATGTTGATGAACTTGCCGCGCGACTCCATGGAGTAATCTTTATAACGTACACGACATAAATTGCGAAACGTTTTAAGCGAACAGGATGTTTGAACCATCGATGGATTCCGTACAGGCCCTGCGGTTTACGGACGTGTACCGCAAGTGCGGGATGACAGAGTTGTCTGGCTGCTCGTCGCCAAGGAACACGCGTGCGTACTGTTCATATGCCGGTCTGGTAGAGTACACACTGTTCTGCTGCCCGATACGCTTTGCCGTTTCCTTGTTGATGCTGCTGACTACTTCCCAGATCCCGTCACGGTTTCCGCGCTCGACCAACACGCGCTCCATGTACGACGCGTCTTCGCGCAGGCCGTACACGTAACTCACCATGCTTGCCGTTTGTTCCGCAGTGACATCTATGTCGAACGATAACTTTACGTTTTCTCGAATGCGTGCAATGTTATCCTCACGCATCAGCTCTGTGTACACGGGGAACATGGCACACGCGAGTTCGTAGTCGCCAGGACGCTGCGGACGAGAAAGGACGCTTCCGTAAAATCCGCCAACGTTGGACACAGGCGCGTTCTCTACAGGGTACATTTTGATACATTAACGTAACAAAAATATCGGCAATGATCATCCTGGCGTTTGACGTGGGTATCAGAAACCTTGCCTATTGCCTTGTTGAGGGAACCGATGGTACTCCTAACGATTTGGCTGGCGGCGTCGCTTTTGACATATTGGACTGGGATGTCATCGATCTTGAGGCTGTAACATTAGATGAGGCGTGCACCAATCTGCCACCTGCTCTTGAAGCGCGCATTGGCTCGTTGGGTCGCGCCAACCGCGTGCTCATAGAAAGGCAACCGCAATTTGGCAACCCAAAGATGAAGGTAGTGAGCCACGCCATACAGGTCTTTTTTGAAACCAGGTCCCTGTTAAGAACGGACGAGCATCCATTGGTTGTGGGTTTCTGCTCTCCTGTGCGAAAGATGAGTGTGTACACTGGCCCAGAGGTGGAGTGCTCGTTGACTAACAAGTATAGCAGGACTAAAACTCTGGCTACGGAGCACGTGGCGAGGATAGTTAAGCAGATACCTGTTGATATGTCCTCGCGTTTTTACAATGCAAACAAAAAAGACGACATGGCTGACGCCTTGCTGCACGCCCTTGCGGCATTGCAAGACATAGATAAGAAGACAAAGCGCAAGAGGGCAGTCGTGGATGTGTGAGTCGCGCTAACCCGTCAGCTATTGTTGGGGTGTTAGAATATACTTGCGCTCATGGAGCCTGAACTACACCCCGTGGTGGCAAAGCTTTTACGACTGGAGACCCCGGCTCAACGCTCTCCGGAATGGTATGCTATCAGGGACAGAATGCTGACTGCGTCGGATGTTGCGGCTGCTGTGGGAGACAATCCATACCAATCTGCCCGTCAGCTGCTGCTAAAGAAGCTGGGTGACGATAAGTACGTGTTCAAAGGGAACGAGGCCACCAAGCACGGAAACTTGTACGAGGACGTGGCAGCGCAAGAGTACTCGCGACGAACTGGGAAGAAGTGCTACGAGTTTGGATTGATATCTCATCCGCTTCACACTTGGCTCGGTGGCAGTCCCGATCGCATCACGGCTGACGGCGTGCTGGTTGAAATTAAGTGCCCAATAAAGAGGGAAATAAAGCACGAAATCCCCTTGTATTACGTGCCGCAGGTGCAGGTTCTTTTGGAAATTCTGGACTTGGAAGTGTGCCATTTTGTTCAGTTCAGGCCGCCAACCTCTTGGACGGACATGGAGTTTGATGTCCTAGAGGTTAAAAGGGACCGAAGGTGGTTCGAAGATAAGCTGCCGCTGATGAAAAAGTTTAGGGAGCAGTGGGTGGAGGCGACTGATAACGGAGGCCTGGAGCATGTGAAGACTAAAAGCGTGTTTATTGCTCAGAGCTCTTCGTCCGGTGATGACGAAAAGGACCACGTGTCCAAGCGAAGAAAGATTGTCGAGGTTGACGTGGAGCCCGCATTTTGGTTTGTAGACAGAAAGACAAAAGACGCGTCTATGACGTTTGATGTGGATGTCACAAACATGAAGAACTTTGTATTTGCTTGAAATGTGCTTTATTTTATTAATTATGTTTAATTAAAGCGATTGATTCGTGCATTCTTTTCATCTTCGCGAGTTGGCAGCCACAAAATCCTCGAATGAAGAAAGAGTCATGTCTTGAAGCAGAGGGTAGCCGACAGACTCACAATGTTCCTTTAGGGACAAGTATAGATTAAGTATCTCGTCCCTGTACAATGACTGAAACGCGTCAGGCATCGTCAGATAGTCAGGCGGTGGGCTGCCTTCGCGCGCATCGTTTTCGTCTGAAGAGTAACACGGCGGCGGTGTCCGTGGCATCCTTGTGCGTTAGATAGGTGTGGCGCGCTTGTTAAGGTATGGGATTTGTGTTACTCAGTAAGCGCGAGCCGCCATCTTGTATGGGATGTACAAGCTAATGAGCAGCGCTATTAACCAGAATGGGAGAAGTGTTTGCCTTGGCCCAATTCCAAAACGCATTGGGCGTCCGTCATCCTCAAACGCGCAACGCGGTTTAAAAACCAGCAGCATGTACGACACGAGCACGTATATCGGCAAGGCGTGCAATGTGAACATTTGTGAGTTATACATCTGTAAGATAAAAGCGCTCACGTATCGCCCTGGCTGTGCATAATACGGATAGCGACTGGCGCCTCTTTGTCCTTTTTAACCACCACGTGCACACCCTCTCCTGGTTCTGTGCGCGTCATTCCGTCGTCCACATCGCGAACAGTGCGTTTGTATTTCCTAACCACGTACATTGGTATGGATGGTCCTCTGTACACGAGGTTGTCAAGCGTCAGACGGCAAATCTGTATAAATTCAAACGGGTTCTGTCTGTGCGATCGAGGCTTGGTGAGCTCTGCGTCTATCTCCCTAAAGAATGAAGCAAACGCGCTTGCCGCATTTTTATGACGTTCGGCTCGCTGCGACAGTTTCATAAAATTTTGCACGCCGGTGAGAGCTGACACGATCATGCTCATTACGCCGATTGCCGTTGCCTCAGCGGGCGTCCTCTCTCGCCTGCTGCTGGCAAAAGAAGCAGAACCGGCGATAGCTGAAATAACAACAGCGGGGATTCCTAGCAAGTGAAACCAAAGCGTGTCTAGATTCGCAGACATCTCGTGCATGTTCCTAAACCCCACGCCCTTCTGTCCCCACGCAAACACTAACTCCTCCATCTCGCGTGTCCAAAACTGTTCTGTGGTCGACTTAGACTCGATCGAGGACTCGCTGTCTCCGTCACGTATTACGTATTTGTATATATTTACATCGTGCGCATTCTGGAGATTGCTTGTGGGTCTGTGCATATCATAACGAGGTGAGGTCGCAGGCGTGTCGTGCATTGCATTAATGGGCGGCATGTGCGTGATTACAGGATGCATATCCATTCAGACTTTATTGTATTAGCACATTTTATTAACCTCGGCGCAGGAGGTCCTGCAAAACCTCGTCCCATTCAGTGTCGACGCGGATGTCCCAAGCACCCCAGACAATAGGGCTGACTACTGGGACATCGCGGTCTAGGGCGTACTTGTGTGTCACCAGGTGTACCATCACGCTAACTGTGGTCGCCACTTCCACGTTTGTTGAGTGATCCCAGCACGGAACGTAGCGCACCCAAGCACTCATCTTCTCTGGGGTAGTTGACGACATGAGATAGCGCCCCTGTGCTATGGTAAAAAAAATCTGGTCGCAAGCCATGCCCAGCCAAGACCCCTTGTACTGAGCACGCCATGTCAACAAGCCCACAACATGAAGGCACATGACTATCCTGCGCTCTTCGTTGTCAAGAGCAGCGTCAAAGCTGTGTGCAATCACGAGGCCAACCAGGCGAGCTAGCTCACGAAAGCTCCTGTTGTCTGTGATACGCATCATCAGGGTATGCGCAAGGCGTACAAAACCAAACACGGTCTTGGGCGTGTCTGTGTACAGGCGCACCAGCTGAGAACGCGTGTCCCCAAAGACACCGCTTACTTCTAGGACAGCCTCCACCTGGGCTTCCATTAGCACAAGACGGCCTGACAGACCTGAAAATGACGCTAGCTTGTCTAGCAGCCTTGTAAGCAGGGTGTGAGAAGTGCTGTCACTGACGGCATTCATGTCCCTCTCTGCCCTGTCCATGTACATAGAACACCACGTTGTTGTGGACATGTCTCTGGTGCCATTAATGAGGTCATAACGAAAGACCACCGCCGGCTGATACAAGCTGTTCTCTATCGCAATGGAGCTCAAAAAACTCCAAACACCCTCCACACGCCCTGACAACACAGTGTCATAAAACGCAAGCTTAGCCTGTATTGAAGGCCTCAGTGTCGACTGAAGATGCTTGTCCACTGTGCTGAGACGAGAAGAAGTTTCGAGGTCGAGAGTTTCTCCCACAATGGCCAAGGCCGTGTCCGTCAGCCACATCCTGCAAAAAAAGAAAAGACAGGTGTGGGCGACCGCCACGCTCGGAAAATGTCAGACGAAATGGTTACGTCCGCAGAAAGCCGCTTACCAAGACGGTGCGGTTAAACAACCTCAAGCGACGTTTCATTCACCCGATAAATATCGCGTCACACCTGTCCCTTGAAAACAACAAAAACAAAGGCTGTTCCTCTGTGATAACAGTATGAAAACGTCAGGCCGCGTGAATGGTTACTCGTGACATGTGGACTACAAGAACTCGTCACTGACCTCTGCCTCCCGGATGCGCGCGTTTCCATTCGAGCAGTCATAAAGCCTTGCAAAAACGTTTCTGCCCGGGATATAATAATGTATCACTTGCGATAAATATCGTTGCAGCCAGCCCGAATTCGCATTCTGCCAGAAATCCTGCCAGGAATTAATTATTTTCCGGTGAAATGGGTGTTAGTTTATTTCCATATCACAGTTAAGGTGACCCAGGTATGCCAAAAATAGCCTGAAGTGCCTAGTTGTGCCTAAATTGGGGTGCCCGCATTAATGAGGCGCAAGGAATTATAATATATATCGATCCCTCGTTTTTTTAACGCAAGACTCTTTTCCCTCCTTGCGTGTAAAAAGCAAGTGCCGCAGCACCGAAATATTCGAAGTTGCGGGCGGATCCACGAAACTACGTTTTGGCGCCGCGCCGTGTCGCACAAATATCCAGTGTGGCGTACGGATCCACATGACTTTGTTTGGCGCCGCGCCAGTCGCCCAGGCGCGCGTCTCTTCATGTGGCGCAAGCCGTTGCGTCTAAAAATGCAGACGGCGCGAGCTTCACCACCAAACCTCGGTAACGCATCCCGCTCTCCGTCTGACGAAGTGCCTTCATAGCGTGCATCACCCAAAATCCGATGACGATGTCCTGACCCCGCGAATGGACAAGGAAAAGTGGCAGCCGCCTGGATATTCGGCAGCGACCAAGTGGCTCGCAAATCGAAGGCAATTTGTGGGGAACGACGAGGAGTATTCGCATCTTTTGCTGGATGGATTCAGGGGTGGAAAAGCGTATGTGGACCGCGAGGACATGTGGGATTTTTACAAGGCCGTTTGCGAGGATGGGACGCGAAACACCAGAAATTTTATTGTAGAGCAGAAACCTCTTAATTCACCGTTCCCAATGTTTTTCGACCTTGATTGCGTGGACGACGAGGATCTGGGTGGTGTCATCATTGAATCGTGGCTGCCTGCGATTCAGGCGGCACTCTCAGAGTGCCTTCCTGGGAAGGAAAACTCTCTCATGGTTGTGTGCCGGGCCCCGAAAAAGGTTACCAAGACAGGAAAAGTCAAGACTGGCTTTCACATTCATTTCCCATCTCTTCCCGTCGACACAGAGCGAGCCATGCTCTTGCGGTCTGTGGTGGTGGAGAAACTAGAACAGCAGTTTGGACCCAGGGACGAGTCAAACCCCTGGGCAACAGTTCTGGACCCTTCGGTGCTGCTCGACAACGGTATTCGCATCCTGTGGAGCTGGAAGTGTGAGAGGTGTCCTGAATGTTGCAGGTCCATTCGTCAGCTGGAGCGTGAAATCGGGCCATGTGAGAAGCTCGGGACGGATGCCGAGTGGTGCAAGTGCAGGTTCTGCGAGCGCAAGAAGCAGCTAAAATGCACCACACCGCTGTGCCAAAGGGGCAGGCTGCACGAGAACCGGGCGTATCACCCGTGGGGGGAGATGGACTGCGAGGGCCGCGTAGTCGCAACGTACACACCTGAGGATGTGCGAGCCGACCCCATGAAGTACCTGATGCTCACCTCAGTGCGGTGCTTTGATCAGACCGACGAAACCCCTGCAACGGTCATTGCGCCAGAGTGGTATGACCCCGAGAGGTGTGCCACAGCCGGAGAGCACAGGGGAAAGAAAAGAGCGAAAGCCAAGAAGCTGAAGACGCAAGATGCAGAGAGAGATGCCGTGCGGTTTGGTCTTCACGCCAAAGACGGCGTGGAGTTGCCGTCCCCTGTGCACGCTGCCGTGGAGAGGTGCGTGCGAGTCTTGGCACATACGCCCGTGTCACGCGTGTACAAGCGGGGCGAGGGCGTTCACGCGTCTTACGCAGCGTGGACGAAGCACAGGCACTGTCTTAATGTGGGTAGGGAGCACGCCAGCAACAACGTGTGGTTCTCTGTCACGTATCAGGGTGTGTCCCAGAGGTGCTTCGACGAGGGATGCGCGGGGTACGCGTCCGAACCAGCTGGCATCTCGGCATCCGATCGCGCTTTGCTGTTTGGAGCACCGGCGCCGGCAGACGCCAACAGCCAGGGCAGGCAGACGATGGCGGCGGCAATCAAGTTGGCGACGAAACTAACGCGTCCAACGTACAGGTCCAGAAGAAGGATGTGCGGTGCGCACAGGCAGTGATACAAGTTGCGGGTTCCTTATCAGCGCAATGGGCACACTGTGATCATCAGATCCTGAAATTGCGTACTGGTGAGGGATGAAGAGGGTGTTCGAGCTCTTTAACGTGCGACCGTCTGCGGATGATGTTAGAAACGACACGCAGCGCATGTGCACATTGCAGTATGGAGACGAATGCTGGGGAAATGTCATGCTCCCAATTTCAATTACGATCCTTACGCGCTCGCTAAACGGTTTTGAGACCATGCTTTTTCTTGCAATGGCCAGGCAGTCGTGTGCGATAAACGCCGACTTGCCGTCAGAGCGTGTCAAAACTCCGTGAAGCACTGTACCCTTAAACAAACGCGTTTTGAATGGCGGCATTTTTAATATATACACGTTCTCATCCCCATTCATCAAAGCGCATATGGTCCGGCCTCCGCGCACGCGCACCAAAGCAAGCATGCAATGTATGCCCGACACGAGATCGCATATGGAATACCGCCCGTCACCCATCCTGCGCGACAGCTCCTTGACGTTTGACGCGGTGTTAATGCGCGGGTAGGGGACGTGGTCAATCCTGCACGCGCCCTTAACGGCCTTTACAACATCGTTTCGCTCTCTGGGCGAGGCGAGACGGATCATTTGACGCTGTAACTGATGCCTGCATAATTCACGTAGCACAAGCGCGCCTTCATTAATCCCGCGGGCGCAGTTGCATCCCCGTGTCTTTCAGTAGTCCGCGGATCTCGCCAACAGCTCTAGACTTACGCTTGCGACCTGAAGCATTGGTCGGAGGTGGTGCCGCGCTTGCAAGCAGAATGCTTAACTGTTCGTTGCAATCATCTAACCTCGCTGATAAGCTCGCATTTTCAGTTTGTGCTTCTTTGCGTTCTTCCTCTAACTTTGCAATTTTCGCATTTGCTTTGTCGAGGCTGTCGTCCAACTTGTGCACCTCTGCCTCCCACGAGTCTGCCGCGCCCATAAACAGCTTCTCATCGTCCTGGACCGTGGCAAGCTGGTCAACTTTTGCCTTTAGTTCATCTTCTTTCTGTGCCAGTATGGCATTTAAACGTGTCACCTCGCTTTCAAATGCATCCGCACGCTCCTTTTGGTAATTGTATTTTGATAAAACAGTTGCGCGTCGGCCGACCTCGACTTCTAGCTGTTTCGTCAGCCTTGACGTCTCTGTTTCCAATGCTATGATGCGAGATTGCAGATCGCTTATAGTCGCCTGCGCGCTTTCGCGAACACGAATCACCTCTGATAAAGCCGCATCGCGCTCGACTTTTGCGGCATTCAGTTTCTGACTAGCAGAATTGAGATTAAGCTCTGTTTCCCCAAGCTTGCTTTGGAGAGACATAACTTCGCCTTGAAGCGAGGCAGCTCGCGACAGCTGCGACAAAAAATCACGTCGGACATTTGTCACTTCGGATTCCTTTGACGCAATCTCCGTTCTTAATTCAGAGACCTTTGCAGCCGACGCGTCCAGTCTTTGCTGCAATTCACTGACCACTGTCGCGTGGTTCGTCTCGATGCGCTTCACAGCAGCCTCGTGCTGCTGCTTTTCCTCTTTAAGCAATGCCTCGCCTGTGGCGCTCGTTTGAGCATGCTGTTCTTCTAACGCTTTTATCCGAGCGCGTTCTACTGTCAGCAACGCTTCGTGCTGCTCCTGCGCGTCCGACATCTGCTTGCTGATGGAACGCACATTCTCCTCAGCCTCGCGCAGTTTTGTCTGTAACTCGACGTTTGACGCACTGACGACATCGACATTCTTTTTGGCTTCTGCCAACTGACGTTCCATATCTGATGCCAGCGCCACCGCAGCATCTCTGGACCGCTTCACATTGTCCAGCTCTTCCTGAGTCGCGGCAATGGCACCGTTCAACCGCGCAATCTCACTGTCCTTACCAGCAACGGTAGACTCCAGATCGTTCTTGCGCGAGGTCAGATCCGCCACACGATTCTCAGACGCTGCCAACTCACTTGCTATGCGTGCGCGCTCCGTCTCTTTGAGGTCCGTGGCGGCAAGCGCGTCAGACAATTCGCTAATTTTTGTGCGCACTTGCTGCTCTAGATCGCCGATGCGCGATGTCTTATTTGCAGACGCCTCCACCTCGGCTTTCAAAGATTCGCGCATCGTCTCCGCGTTGATGGACATGGCGGTCATCTGCTCCTCCAGCACCTTCACCCTCTGCTTTGCCTGTGACAGTTCTTCGTCAAGTGCAGCCAGTGACACGGCGTTTGTTCCGTTCAAAGCTTCCAACTGGCTTTTATCGTGCTGAAGTGATACAACGAGCTTGTTTGCATCCTGTAGCTGTGCCTGGAGCGCGGCAATTGCGGCGGTGCCCTCTAAACGAACGCCAGCAAGCTCTGTGTTACGCTCCGTCAAGGCGCCTTGCAGTAATATTTCCGCCTGTCGGGCAGCTACCAACTGCGCTTCCAGCAGCTGCGCCTTTTGTTTGCTTGCCTCATGCTCAGACCTCGCCTTGCTCAACTCATTTGTCAGGGTGACTACAGAGTCAACGTTCGCTTGTGAAGTGGTGAGAGCCTTTCGCAAGTTTTCCTCAGCAGTATCTGCACGAGACTTGGCAGCATCGCGCTCTTGCGATACTTTCTTTAAATCCGCGTCTAAACGACTTGTCTTCTCTCGAATGGTTGTTAACTCGGACTCGGAAACACGTCGCGATTCTACTGCGCTGTCTCGCTCGGCACCCATCGTTTTTAAATCTTCTTTTAGGACATCAACCTGGCTAAGTGCCTTGTTTAAATCGGCATTGACGGCTGCTAGCTGCTCATCAAGCTTTGAGGTAGATGCTTTGAGGTCTTTCTCCAACTCCTCTTTGCGTTTGGTCATGGACCGCAATTCGGCTTCGGTCTCTGTGACTTTTTTGTTTAGCCGTTTTGCTGTCTGGCGCGCTGAGCTAGCTTCTTTGGTAAGACGCTCGATTTCCGATTGCTGTTTGTTAAGTTTCACTTCTAGCGATGCAATGCTGTTGTCGCGTAATTTGATGACAGCTTTGCTTCTGTCTATCTCGGCATTAAGTGACACTGCGTTCTCGGACAGCTCGCGTATCTTCTCATTGGCAGAATTCAGACGAGATTGGATCCCACTCAGCTCTTGGCCTGCCGCGCGTGCCGACGCTAGCTGTTGTTGCAGCAACTCCAACTCACGACCTTGCTCACGCTCGTCATTCTGCAATGCCGACACTTGCGACTCGAGGTCTTTGATGCGCTTCTCATCATCCTCGTTGAGTTTTTTCAGCTCTTGCAGTTTGACTTTTTGGTCATCCGATTCGGCGCGCAGACCAGACACCTCAACCTCTTTTGCCTCAAGCGTCGCCCTCAGCTTCTCCTCGGTTTCTGCTAACTTTGCAACGGCGCTTTCCAACTCCGTCTTGCGAACGCCCTCCTCCCGTCGCAATGTTGCTACCTGGGCATCTAGCTCCACGACGCGCCTGCTGTCTTCATCTCTTTGTCTCCTCAGTTCAACCAGCGCACTCTCTTGGGCTTTTGAGTCATTGCGCATACCTTCCACTTCGACGTCTCTTGCCTCGGACACTGCCCTCAATCGTTCCTCTGCCTCTGCTAACTTTTCAACGGCGCTGTCCAACTCCGTCTTGCGAACTCCCTCCTCCTGCTGCAATGTTTTCACCTGGGCCTCGAGTTCCGAGACTCGCGTCTGATCTTGCCCCCTAAGCGCCTGCAGCTCCTCGATCTCGCGCTGTTTAGACGTCGTTTCATCGCGCAGTTCAGCCTTGTGCTTTTCGACAGTCTCTCTTAGCCTTTCTTCAGATGCTTTAAGTTTTTCCAACGTGTCCTCTATACTCTTGGTGGCGCGGACGCGCTCAGCTGCTGAAGACGCGCGCAAATTATCCAACTGCGCATTTAGTTGTGAAGCCATTTGGTTGCTGTTCTCCAGTGCATCCTCAACGGCACGCCTGCTCAGATCGGCCTTCTCCAACTCCCCTGTCAAACGCGCGTTTTCGTTCGTCAAGCTCTCGATAGAGCGCTCCAACTGTGCCACCTTTTCCTCCGACGCCGACAACTTGCTCTCCTCGTCAGCCAGGCTTGCGTTGGCTTTTGACAAGTCTTTTTCCATGGCTTCGATGCGGACTTTTAGAAGAACTACGACAGATTCCTTGGCGTTTGCCTGCGATTCCGCCTGTGTCAACCTCTCGCGCAAATCTGCCAAGCGCGCCGCGCGCTCGGAAGCAGCCTTTTTCATTACATCCTTCATTTTGCGAGCCTCGTCGGCGTCGCGCCGAGCTGCCTCCGCCTCCGCCTGCTTGGCACTCAAAGCCTCCTTGGCAGCTGATGCCTCTCTTTGAGCGTCCTTTTCGCGTTCGTCGTATTGGCTGAGCGCCTTTCTGGCGTCTGCAATCTCCTGTTGGAGTGACAGCATAGCAGCTGCTGTGGCATTTTTGTCTCCTATCTCGGCCTGCGACGCTTTCATAGCGGCATCGGCTACATTCTGGGCGGTCTTGGCTGCGGACAAAGCCGATTCCAGGCGCGCGTTCTCTTGCTTAAGTCCCTCCACCTCTGCTGCAAGAGTGTCGCGAGCCTTAGTCAGCTCCAACAGTCTTCTTTCACTCTCCTTGGTTTGTTCCCCGCTAGATTTCTCTAGCGCCTCAAGCTTTTCACGCACGTCTTTCAACTCCGCCAACTTGTTTGTCAGCTTGTCCGCGATCGCCTTAACACCGTCCTGGTTTGCCTTGGTGGCGACATTGGCATTGATGGGCATTTCGTTCCGATTCACTGCGGGTTGCTTGGGGCCTTTGAGACGACGAATCTCCTCGAGCTGCTTGTGGAACTCATACAAAAGTTTCCCGGTTTCTGAAAATGTGGGTTTGCTCGACGCAACCGGCTGTGGATCACGCGGAAGATCCACGCTCACGGGGTTTGTGCGTCCACGGCGCATGTCGCCTGCTTGCCGATAGAAATCGCCCAGCAGTCTGATCATGTCATCAGATGCGGCGCTGCTGACGACAGGGGGCGCGTTAAAATCGGCGTCCAATGGAACAGGAATCCGTGACGCGGATGGTCGGAGATCGACTTGTTTTTCAAGCATGACGGGCACGCGGATGGTATCCGTTGGGAGCGGAGTTGCGAGCGTCGGCGAGAAAGTTACTTGGCGCTTTAAAGCCGCAGCCTTTGTCGGGTTGTTGTGCTTTTTTAGCGCTTCTAGTTGATCGAGGACTTTGTTGGCCTGTTGTTTCCTTTCCCGTACATTAGGGGTGTCCCCCGCCTCAGGCATTACTTCTTTTCGGAGCTTGTCCAATGACATCGTTGCCAACCACCCCGTGCGCGCCCTACTTGCTAGTGACTGTTGCGCTCCATTCTCCCTCACTTCGTCAAAACGCAAGTAGTTGTAGTTGTCACCATTTGGAGTCGGCTGGCGACGTCTAAAGTACATCCCTATAACGCCTAGTGAGTTTGAATTTTTTGGATACACATATCCAGCCACTTCCCATTCAGAGGGAGGAAACAGTTTGTTAATGGCTGACTGGACGTATACGGCATGTTTTTTCCAACCTTCTTTGCCGCCGTAAAAGGGCCAGTGCGTATCGTCTCCATGTTTGTGAATATCACTAAGTGGTGTGTTAGGATTGATGAAGTCTTCGTGATCGATTTCGCCGGTTTGGAACATCAGGTAAAGCTCTTGAGAATGTGCCTTTTGTAGCCCCGCCTGATCCTTTGTCGCCGGTAAGGCTTCTTGTTTGACCGGCGCGTTACCACCTACCGTTTTTTTAGAGCCTTCTTGTTTGACCAGCACGTTACCGCCTGCCGGTTTTTGAGGGCCTTCTTGTTTGACCGTCACATTCCCGCCTGCCGGTTTTTGAGGGCCTTCTTGTTTGATATCGGCCGTGTTGTCCGTTTTAAGTCGGGCACGTTCTAAAGCAAGACCATTTAACAGACCCTCGATCCTCTCAGCCTCTTCGCGTACCATCTCCATCAACTCCCGTTTCCCTCCCGTGCTTATTGGGCTACTTGCCATCGCTTTCGCCATATCCGCCAGTTCTCTCGACATTTTCAAAAGGTGCTCCTCCTCCTTGTTCAACTGCTCTTCGGTGCGCTGTTTCTTCTTGGGCGTTTTCTGCGACGTCATCGCGCCGCCCCTGGCAGCCGGTATGCCGTAGTATATAAACGCGGTCTCTTCAATAGCATCTTTCTTCCCCCCACCATCGTTGTGCTCGTCTCTTGGCTGCTCGACCGTCTCGTACGGAAGTTTGCTCGCGTACAGTTTTCGCAGTTTCCACACGTCAAACCAGTCTTTCGGTCGAGCCCTTTGCAGCCATTTCATGTGCTCGTTTTCCGGGTTCTTCTCAAGTTCGGACTTCAGCTCCTCGTCAAACTGTGACAGGTATTCGCGAGTCTTGATAGCGGCCACTCCGCGCGCACTGTCGTCTCCGCCGTCATACTTCTTTATGAACCACTCGGCGTATTTGACCTTGTCAACGATTCTCTCCATCATGTCTCGACTGATACCCATGTCCCCACCGGACTCGCCGTATTCATAGTTGCGAGTCTTGGGTCGCACCTCCTGATTGTCTCCGACGCTTTCTTTCTTGGCAGCCACCTTGTCTTTTTTGGCAGAGATAGCGTCGCCCATCTCGGCGTTTTGAATAGGCGACGTGGCGGAATTGTCGCCCGTCACCTTGCGTGAGGCACTGGGTGGGCGAGGAACGATCAGGCCTGTCGATACGCCCGGTCCGTAATACTGCATAACGTACGCGAGCTGCTTCTTAAGACGATTCCACTTCCTGAGCAATAAAGACAGACCGCGGTCTGTGTCGGACGGTATCCGCAACCCTTGCTTTATCATCCTCTCCGTTGTCACGAGGGATTTCTTTAGCAATTTAACATCCTCCATCATCTACATCTACACGCATAGAAATATATAGCACGATCATCTGCCAGTCAAGCGTCTCGTAGTGCAGCGGTCGAAATCGTCCTCGATTTGCGCATTCACTACGACACGTGACACAGCGGACGCTCGCGACATTTCCACGCCTGATCTTACACGTACAAGCTCAGCCTTGGACGCCATGGACCTGCTGGAGAGGTCTCTTCAGCGTTTTTATGGCAACTCGGCCAACTTTGACACGCTGTACGAGTTTGCGAATGCCGAGGGGAGGAAGCCATCATCAGGCCTTTCTTTGCGCGTGATTGAGTGGCTGGTTACAAACTTTGCTAAGACGCGGAGAGTCGAATACTGCGTCGAGGAGGGCGCGCTACCGTTTAACCTGTACATGTCATACCGCGAGCAGCTTGAATTTTACTCGAAGCGCATGTTCGACCCGTTCGCCAGGCGCAACAAGACCAAACTCTGCAACGGGGTGAAGCAGATCGTGACCACGCCTGGACAGATGAACTTCTTCCGATGGGCAATCCAGCATGGCGTGATCGAATATGCGCGGTCCCACAGAGACGAAATAAGGGCCGACCTGCCAAGGGGGAAAGACAAGGTGCCAAACGTGCGAGTCAAAGGCGGCAGAATCATCAAGTGCAGAAACAGATGCAAGGCTTCGGATCTTGCTATCATTGTGCGGCCACAAGTGAAACAGGTGGTGCGCCGCTTTGTTGTTAGGTTTGAATAAGCATGGCGCGTTTAAAATCGCGTACCTTGTGTATGAGAGCGATACAATGGCGATAGTGTACGATCTAGTTGTAAAACGCCCTCTGCGTGATCTGTTTTTAAAAGGCCCTCATTTTGGAGACATGGGCTTTTGGATGAACATGGAAAAGCATGACATTTGTGCACAGATGACGTCAACATCGTCTGAAATGTGGAAAGAAAGCCCGCAATATTGCGAGGAGGTCATAGATGACCGCCTAGAAAGTGTACACGTGATGCTTAGAACTGTGTTTCTATGGATCCTAGCGTACAAACTACTGTTTGCAGCTATGAAGATGGGAAAGTGGGTATTCATTAAACGAATAAACAAGAATCAAAAGTGACACCTACTTCCATTTAAAAAATGGCATGCGCCCGCGTCTTGGTGATCTTGGCACTCTTGGTTCGTTGTCGTACACCATCACCACCGGTCGCTCGCTTGGAATTGCAATAAGCCGGCGAATCGAAAGCGCCCCTGCCGCTCCAACGATAACGGGCAAGATTCCACCGCCAAAAGATGCCCTGATGCGGGACGCGGTGCTCTCTTTGCATTTCTTATCGCCAGGACGCAGGGTCACTGTGCACCACGCGGTGGCAAGGCCGTTTGTTATCGAAAAGCTCAGTTTCGTTGCGACGTATAGCAAAGCAAGCACGACAAGTATAAACAGCACCAAATCGCGATCCATTATCGTACTATTAATGCCTTTGATAAAGTTTAAGTCCTTGTTGGATACATGACAATTCTGGCCTCGGATATCGATCTTGTTATCATGTAATAGCTGAAGTACAAGCCAAGTGCGAGTGACACCCATTTTACCCAGATGCATTCCTGGTCGAGCGGCGACAGTTGACAGCGGAAGCCGTCGCGACGTACATAGCTAGCCGTAGCGGCTGTGTGTAACACAACGACTGCGGCGACTGCCATAAAGACCAAAGACACGGCGTACTTTTCGGCAATCATTCCAACTGAAAATCCCAAAGCTGCGGACAAGAAATTTGCAGGCGATCAAAACATGATACTCCATAGCTGAGACAGAGAAGCACCCCAGAATGCCATTATTCTTAATTTGTTGGTAGAAAATAAGTTACATTAAAAGCCCCCTGTACTTGCAAGCTGCGCTGTCTTTTCCAATTGAACTGCGGCAGAATAGCACCATAACCATCCAAACAACTGCCGCAAAACTGGCAAACGGGACGATACGTTTCGAATAATGACACGTCCAATCGGAATACGACCCGCAACGATATCTATCCTTGTTGTAAACCTGGACACTTGCCGCTGTGTGGACGAGGATCACTGTGATTAGCAACTTGATTTGCCACGGTTCCAAACCGGAGAACGGACTCATTGTAAATACATCTATAACACGCGAAAAAAAAAATGAATGAAAGAATGACTTTACATGTGTACATAAGCGCTTGCGCCAAATCTTTTTAACATTTCTAAAACACCTGGACCTGGAGGCGGGGTCTCTGTCCACAGACTGTACATCAGCACCACTGTCAGAATGATGAACGCGACTATGATAAAGTTACCAAAGGGCGAAAGCCCGATGTCCTCCTTTTTGGGATACGCGACGGTCGCGGCCGGACGAGGCGAACGATGACGTCTGTCAAAGATCGCGCCGAGAGACGAGAACACACCGAATGCCACCGCAGAACTCGCAATGTGTTCTCCGATAGTCGGCAAAAATTTTGCAAGTGCCCCTGCTGTTTCTACTCCCGCAGCAACGGCCATGATAGTTATAAATACACGATATAAAATAATCTGCTCACTGCATATATATTTTAAGGGCATTAAGCCCGCGCGACGGGTATGAAACTGCACTCGGCGAAGGCGGGTACGAATCTGCAAAGCCTGTATCACGTAAATCGTCAAGTGACAAGCTAACAAAATACGCTGTTATGCCAATTGTGACAAGAAACACGAGCGCAATAACGCGAAATGTCCACCTACGATTGTTGCGACCGTCATTCAAATTGATCATTGTGTATACTATACGGGCTTATAAAACTTACGGGCGCGTGTAAGACCAGCGCACTACTAGTGCAGAGAGCCGCGTGTTTTTTCTTTGTGGTATTATACAATGCCCCGCGCGCGCTCAGAAACAATGAGTGGAACCAAGAGAGCGTATGCCAAACGAGCGCCTCACGCCAAGCGCAGGAGGGCTGTGCATCGGGTCAGGGCGTCGGGTGCAAAAATGAACAGCGGGAATGACATGTTGGCAAGGGCGACACTCGTGAAGCGCGAGCCATCCCCTGCAGAACTCTATGAAAGGTACCTAGCCATGAAACACGAGTTTAATCGAAAGAAAGAGGAACAACGGCGTCGTATCATTGAGTATAGACAACGGACAGGCACATGGGGAATGAATCCATGGGGATTTGATATTCCGCGGCAGTTGATTGAGGAAGACCCTGATTTGTTTAACAATCCGTACGACTATGACCTAGAAGTTCGCGCAACAGGGCAACCCGTCGGGTGGTATGATGTCCCCCCCGGGTGGGAAATTATACCTAATCCTGGACCCTGGTAAGCGTGACCTGCTAGAATGACTTTTATCCTTGCGGCAGGTGCGGACAATATAGGCGTCAACATGCAATTAAAATCCTTGTTGGAAATATTGCCGTCGTCTACGGGATGAACGGGGCCAGTCGCTAGGGGCCAGATCGTACCACCCCTCACTTCGTCGCAGGCCGTCGAGGAAAGGCCACGCCGACTCCGCCTCCTCCTCATCTGACTCGTAAGGGGAGAGTGTCTCCCCTCTCATACGCTTCTTGGCGCGGCGTGTTGCCAGCGCGCGTCTGTTGTACCGGCGCCTCCTGTCTTGTTTGTCCGCCATCTCCTCGGCGTGATTCATCATCTCATCGTGCATGTCATCGATGATCCTATTATACTCGCGACTGCCCCTGCGATGCTTTTTAAGCTCCTCACGATACCCATTCATGTTTTCTCTGAACTCCGCTTCATTCTCTTCGTACTGCCGACTCGATGCCTGCAAATCACGCCACTCTCTGCGCTGCAGCTCGCGAGCAGTTGCCAGCGTCCCGCCCTTGCTGCTCAGGCCTAGTCCGGGCAGCTCGTCCTCGTCCAACCTCCCCGCTATATTCGCCATCACGTCGTCCAACTTCTCCCCGTCGCGCCACGTGGCGATGGGGACGGGGACCGCCGCGGCGGGGGGCAAGCGCCGGTTGGACAGGTGAAGCAGTTCGGCGTCACGCAACATCCTGCGGTCGCTCGCGTCCGTCCCCTCGACCGCCCGGGCAACCGCGGCAGAGGCGGACTCGACGCGGCCCTTCGCCTCCGACCTCTGGTCCCTCGCGCGCTTAAGTCGCTCCATCCGAGCTAGCGGAACGCCCTGACCGATGCCCGTCCACTGGGACAGCGAGTCCTCCAGTTCGCGCACCTCGCGCTCCTTGCCCCTGTGGTCGGCCGCCGCTTCGTCGCGCTTACGCTTGAGACTGTCCACCATCCTCTTACCGATGTCGGAGATACGACGGGACTCTTCTAGGTTCTTCTGCCGCCCCCATATCTCGTTCGCGCGACTGGAAGTGCCCAGCTCCAGCCGTCTCTCCGCGCCCATCTGCCCCTTAACGGCGCCCATCAGACCCGGGTCGCCCACCACCGCATCGCGCAAGGAGTCGGGAATGCCATCGGCAGCGGTAGACTTGCCCCCAATCCTTCACCCCCCCGGCCAGGTGATCCTCCACGAACCTCTTCGCATCGTCGTCGGTCATAGCGTTGCCGGCGCGCATACGGTGGCGAGGACGCGAGTGCTGGGCGCAAGTGCCACCTCCCCCCCTCGCGCGGGACCGAGAACACCGCGTGCCGCGCGCAGTCGTGGCGCCACACATTCCGTGACGCCGACTTGACCTCATGTCCCCTTGTATACCAAACATCCCCATTATTTTCCTGCAGCATCAACGACTATTGTATTGCTAGGACAAGCTTCCGTACAGCGTCAGCCTTGACTTTTCGTCAAACGAGCTCAATATGACACGCAATCGGTTTGTGTTTGTGGGCGCTGACTGATAACCTGAAACCGCGCTTGCCCCCGGAGTCATGTCAGCAAGCTTGGACGGTTTGGTGGCGGAGGAGGAAAAGTACATGCTCATGTTCCCGCCAGCGTCGCGGACAAACGCGACCCAGAGTGGCAGCATCAACTGCGCAGAGGATAACGTGCCAGTGACAGAGCCCGCGGATCCGCCGGCATACGTCACGCCCGCCAACGATCCGCTAACCAGGGCAGGGGTTGCAAACATCACTGACTTGCGAAACAGAGCGGACGAGCTTGTATTGCGATACCACCCAGCGACTCCTGACGTCCCGTCCTGGGTCAGTGTCGAATCAATCAACAACGGCCGCGTGTCCTCCACCACGCTGACCGTCTGGCGACTGTTGAACAAAGACGTGCCCACTCCCTCCCACAGCCACAGAATAGAGAATGCACCGTCGAACACGAGATCGGTTACCAGGGCGGCGCACTTTGCGGCAGACAACACGTTGTTTGCGTTGGATGCGGTCGTCACGCTCTTGTAAGTCCCGTTTTGCGTCAAGTACGGGTCTGACGCGGTGCTCCCATTGAGCATCAGCACTGACATCACGCCGCTAGCCAAAGACGCGTTGTACTGCGTGAGAGTGGGGTAAACAATGCCGAACGTGGTGCGACGCTCGGGGGTGGCGTCGGAGTATGTGTACCAGCTGAACCCAGCGGGGGCCGAGTGGGTGACAGGGTTTTGTTCCGCGCGTGAAGGAGTGTTGCGGGTTGTCACCGCTCCGTCATTGGGCAATCGCACAAAGAGCCACCATTGAGTGCTTAGTGTGTCCAGCGCCACTCCCCCCGTTCCGTACGCAGGGTCACCACTGGTCCAAGCTCCGCCTGGCCCACGCGTCCACATTCGCCCTGTACCTGACAGCAGGTCGACGGCCACACCGTACGTGCCTGCTGATGCAGAGTTGTGGTCTTCTTGGTATGACGCACCGCCGTTGTCGAAACGTCTTAACCCGAAAGAGATGCTTCCGCTTGATGTGGGCGCGGTATACGCCAGGTCAAACTCGATGTACCACTTTCCGTTTGGTAGGTAGTCGCGCCAGAACACCTCTGTGCCAGAGCCAGCGAGTTTGGTAGCGGTCAAGTGGTTATTTGAGTAGCTCACGTGCGTGTTTTCCACTGCGTTCGACGCCGGTGTAAACGCGTCCTTGTAAACGTGAGTCCTGGTGTTGTCCCATCGATACGACCCGTGAATGTGGCCGTGTACGCGCAGGTAGTCACGCTCGTACTGAGCAGCGCCAGTGCCTGAAGGGTCGTTTAATGCAACCGCGAGACGCAGCGGGTGGACGTGGTCGGCTTCGTTGGGAAGGGTCCATGGCACCGGCGTCATTTCGGACAGTCGGTCAGGCTTCTTACCGCTAGCGCTAATGTACGACCTCCAGTGACCGAAGACGTCGCGCGTGTTTGCTAACCAAAGCTTTGACATGGACGTGAACCGAGTGTCGCCAAATGACGTGACTGGCGACATGCTAAACCCCTCAGAGGAAGTGTAGTACCAGTTCTTCAAGTCTACCGAACCATAGGCCGTTGAGTCTACTGAGAGACCGCACACCTTGCCCGACGCGGCTACAGTGCTCACAACTGGCGTGGTCACCTGTAAGCTGTCGATGTGCATGTAGTATCCACCGCACACCATGTTTACATCGGGCATCTGGACCGTGACGCGTGGCAGATTAACTACCGCCCTCTGCGCACCGTCCACTGACAAAGTGTATGCATCGGTGACCGAGTCGTACGGAACTCTGGCGAAAGTGTACGTGTGCCAACTGGAGTCGTCAAGGTTTGTCACTCCGGATACAGCCGTCGTCTCGTTAATGTACAGGATCCTATCGCTGTATTTTAGCTTCAACGAAATGCCATTGGGCGGCGGTGAGTAAGGGGCATTGGACACATCACCAAAAAGGATTACGTACGTGTCAAACGGCGAAAATGAGTTGCGGACCATTTTGACTCGTGTGCTGAAAGACACCTCGCGACTCGTGGACGTCCAATCTTCCGGAGAAAGCGGGACATACAACCTTGATCCCGTATCGATCGAGATCGTGTTTGATGACGGCGAGCCGCCGCCGACGTTACCGAACGCGGCAATATCACCCGTGGCGCCCACACCATTGTTGCCTCTGTATATGATAGTTCTTCCGTCATCTGTTGTTATCCAATCAAAAGAGTAATCTGCGATTACGCCGGACCTTATAGACAAAGACGCATCAACATATGCCACCATGGCTTTAGATAAGTTCGTTCCCACGTCCAGCTCCAGTAGCGCTCTAAACGCGCCACCCAATGTTACGGTCATATCGTTTTTAAAGCGCACATAGTCGACTGTGAAAGACTGACCAGTCAGCCTCGAACGCCCGTGGCGACCGATTCGAATGTACCCCCACGCACTCTTGATTGGCACATTGTACAGCCGTGAAGAGGGGATGTCGGGGTGATTGAGAGGAATCTCGATTCCGTCGTACCACAGACTGAACAGGGTTGATGGCAGGGACTGTCCTTCCCGGTTGTGCGATTTCCGGGTAAGACGGTACACGTGGTAATTCCCGTTGTGAGGGGTACCGGCTGTGGTAGCCAAGCTGGTGATCGTGGCAGATGGAATCGTGACCGTCCGGTACGACCCGCCCAACGTTTCCGTCTCGATGTAAATGCCGTTAAAGTACGTGTACAGCGATATGACGTGACCTCCGCCCGCGGACGTAAAGTCTTGACCAATCGAGAAGAGATAGCAGGCGTTGTTGCTCGTCGAGCTGCTCTTCGCTTTGATCTCGACAGTAAACGCTCCGAACCCGTCGTCGTATAGGACGTTGCTGGTGCTCATGTCCGCGGCCTTTACGTAATTGTTTCCGGTTGATGTTGGCACGGTCAACGTGTAAGTGGATGGAACGAGCGAGGTGACAAAAGCTGAGCTTATCCCCGACCCTGTGTTATCAAGATTGTTGTTAAAGTCCCAGACTCCTAGCCAAGTTTCTCCAGACAGTGTCTGAGGCGCGTACGACGCGCCCGTCACGTACACGCTGCTTATGTTGGCCGAAGCGGTGGTTATAACTGTGGAATTGTTCGTGCCAACAGCACCTGTTAGCGGGTCTATGATTTCCAATCCTAGGTCAATCGGACTTGTCTCGTCTCCTGGCTCATCTGGGCACACGACCGGTTCGATCTGGTCAGCGGTAAACATAACGGGCAGATTGAGATCGCCCGGGTTGACAGGGGTAGGCGCAACGGCAATTGGCCCGTAGCCGTTACCGGCTTGTGCGGTTGATGCGTCGCCAGCCGCGTCGCCATACAGGTAGAGCGTCTCGTCAGGCAGATTGTCTGGTTGCTCGTATGTCCCTCTTCCAAGTGCGTGGATCACGCTGTCCGATGGTAGGACTGCAAACACGCGCAAGTTGTCCCACTGAGCGTTCTGTATAGAGTCGCTCAACAGTTTCCACCCCACGGACAATGCCGCGATGCTTATGCTGGCGTCGTGCACGGCAGAGAATGGCACAGTGGGGTGCGCGATTCCGTCAACGTACAGCCTCCATTCTCCAGATTCGGCAACGCGCTCGAGGATAAAATTGTGCACGCCGTACGTGAACGGCGGCGAGTACACGTGACTTTGCAACGTGACACCGTCGAACACCTGTAGCGTGATATTGTAAGCGCTGTCGTGTCGTAGGCGTACATATGCCTGCGTGCCAGTGGGGTCACCGTAATCAAATACGATCCCGGACAACCATTGCCCGCCAGGTACGGCCGTAATGGACGGCTTATAATCAACCGATACGGCAAAGCTCTCGTTCCCGTCAGGGAAAGCCGTATCTGTGACCGTATAATATTGCGGACATGTCGGGTTGGCATCGGACAACTTTGTCACCTCGGCAGCCGTCACAGCACGATTTAGGAACCTGATGTTGTCCCACGTAGCGTATCTCGAGACGTTGTTGAACCCCCATTGCGAATCCTCGCCAAAAGTGAGCGTCTTGGTGTTGATGGATACGTTACCTAGCTCAGGGGGCGCGGAGGGGATGACAACCTGCACGCCATCCACATATAATTTGTACATTCCATTGTAGCTGGTCGTAGTCGTGGTTGTGGTCGTGCCTGGGACAAGAATGTCGTTTTTAAACTTCACGTAATCCACGTACACCGTTTGACCGTTGATGAAACGCGCGATGTTTCCGACGCGCAGGTGTGCGTAACTTTTCTTGATGGGAACGTTGTACATCACGCCGTTCGTGGTCAACTGCCAGGCCGGATTGGACATTGGGATTTCAACATTGTCATACCAGAACTGGAAGAGGTTACTCGGGTTTGATGTGGTGGTCCCGGACCAGGACTTGCGTGCAAGGCGATAAGAGTGGTATGCGCCGTTTGTTGGAATGCCGGTTCCTGATATGGCGGCAAGGTTTGACACGGGCATGCGAAGGTTATAGTCAATGCCTGTCACCCCCCCGACAGTTTGGTTCTCCGTTTGTATGTAAATATACCCCCCGTTGACGTGTGCCAAACGTATCGCGTAACCGTTTCCTTGACCACTAAAGTCCTGTCCAATTGTCAGGATGTTGAACGTGGTCGTATTACCCGAAGCCTGATTCTTAACCTGAGCCTCCACCATAAACTCCCCGTATCCGTCATCCGACGCCACCCCCGTGGTGTCGATGTCCTCCGCCCTAACATAAGTAGTGTTGCTCCCGCTAGCGGCAGCGATGATCAAGGCACCGCCTGAAGGAGCTGGCGCTGTGAACGCCAGACTCGTGCCAGTACCCGTGTTTGCCAGGTTGGAATTGAATTGCCACTCGCCTAGCCACGTCGACCCCACTGTCGTGGTGGTTGTGCTCGACGTAATGGTGCCGCCCGTTGCTTCCGTGAGACGCGATAACACTATGTTGTGCGAGGTGCCATCCGACACCTGCACGTTTGTGGCGATGTCACCGTAACTCGTCTTTACGTGCAAGTACCCGTCGCCGCCGTGATAAAGACCGATGAAAGAGCTTGCGTTGCCGTACCACCACACGGCGCCATTGTCAAGGTTGCCAACCAGATTTCCCGGGTGCTGGTAGTCTACCGATATCGTGAACGGGTTGAGCTCGCCGTTAAACCCTGCGTTTGACAAGTCGATGGTGGCATAGTCGGATGTGCCGGATGCCAGGTTTGCCTGAAGTTGCTGGTTCGCCCCAACGGTAAATGTGCCCCTGGTGACAAGCGCGCCGGACTGCACGCTGCCAGTGTTGCTGCCGTTACCTGTGTAGAATGTCCAAATTCCCTGTTCGTCTCCAAGGGGGATCGGGTCTGGATGCAGAGAGTTACCTTGCAGTACGCCGAGCTGAGTGTTCAGTGTGAGGTCAGGAAGCGCACCCCCCGTGTTGGTCACGAGGCCCCCAGACGAACCCGGCTGGTTGCTCGTGTTTGTCAGTGTCGGAGGTTGAACAGAAAGATACTCGCCGACAGGGATCTGTCCACCTAGCGGCGCGTTATTTGGGGTGCCATCTGGGTACTCTGCCGTCTTTGTGCCAAACACGGGATACGCGCCCTCGTACTGTGGATTGAACACGAACACGGGGGACCCTTGGTACGTTTCGTCACCTGTGATCTGGACGCCGTTTATAACCCACGTGTAAATGGCGTCGCCGTCTGCCTCTACTGTTCGAGTGATGACTATGCTGTTTTGCGATCCGGGGTGCAACCCAAGTGCGGCTTCAATTCCGACGTCATTTGCAAACGTGGCCGTCTGTTGGTCGGCTACCTTGAACCACACACCGCCGTTGTATGTCCCCATCGCGATAGACGTGTTGTTGTCGGACGCGCCAGGGCCGTTAGCGCCAATGTAGAAGTACACGTTCTCTAGAAGGTTTGGGTCGTGCGTGGGATCTGCGTCAAACGATCCGCTCGGCAATGTGATGTTGATTGCAATCGTAAAGGACGCGTCGAGGGAAAGTATACTGGACAGGTCAACGCTGTATCCGCTGTCCGGATTGTCGTTCGTAAGCCGGTAAATGTACCCATTGATTGTCACGTAATCTGTCCCCTCTCCTGGCCCGTTTGGCGACAGGGTTGTCGGGTCAATCACCTCCATCTCTTTTGGCACGCCCGTCTCTCCCAAAGCGGGCTCGCCGAGCGTGGTGATATCTGCCCAGTACATGTCGGAGTAGTACCCAGATGAAGTCTTTGCGACAAGGTACACGTGATACCGCGTAAGGGGCGACAGTCCCGTGAACGTTAGCACGGACGCGATGCTGCCAGATTCGGACGAGAGCGCCGCCGTCTGCGACGCTATCTCCGCACCAGCCGCGCCGTTCTCGTACATATCTTCAGCTGTCACAGCTTGCTGGTATTGATACAGTCTTGCCATTACCCCAACGTTCCCCGTGCCATCGGACGGCGAGTACGAGTGGGTGACCTGGATTGTTGTTTTGCCGGCAACGACTGTTGGCGAGGAAGACGGCTGAATTCCTGTGGCCGTCAATACGACACCTGTCCTACCGTACACGCGGACCGTACCTGTGATATTACCTCCCGCGCGAAGGTCCGGGTCGTTCACATCCACTTTCACTTGCATGCGAAACCCCGTCCCATGCGCGATGTCCACCCTTCCTCCGGCCGTGTCTGCAAGATTAAAGCTCCCAGATGCCACCCACTTACCGTCCACAAAGGTGGCCACTGAGCCCAATGCAACGTCGCCAGTAGACAGCTCTCTGAAGACCTTTCCAGCGTATGGCGTCGTGTCCACGGCCACATCCATTACGCGCAGACTTATGCACACGCTGTCTGCACCATCCCCCGCCCCTTTTGGGATGTCGGAGACGGAAAATCGCACCTTCTGCAACTGCACACCCGAGTTGCTTGCAAACATGTTACGCGCCGACCCGCCCACGCGCGCATCGACCCACCGTCCAACATCGCTGTCGGGCACGATGATGCCGAATGGCGGAGGCGAGTACGAAAACGGCCTGTTCACAGTGACGGATGGCGCGTAAGACCACGAGGATGAAGCATACCGAAGAGCGTCTCCACTTGCCGGAGTGCCTGTTACGTATGTGACACCAGCCAGCCCAGTGGAAGCCCACCTCTCTTTTAGCTTTCCATCCCCGTCCGCGTACGCCTTTGACACCGCCGTTGTGTCGGGAGCGCTCGCGTACCCTCCTGCACCAAGAGACGTCTTCAAGTTCCCTGTCGCGCTGGCTGACTTGTGTACTCTCACTGGACCGCTAATTGCACTCGTGCCTGCCTTAGCGACCCGGGCGCACACGGATTTTTTGCCTAGATGTTCTGACTCTAGCACCAATGCGCTAGCTGCATCTGCACTCAATTTCCACGTGGCTAATGAAGCGTCACTTTTTGACAAACATACGGAATCTACTGCTGCAATGCCTGTCATGCCTTGTTACTCTTTGAGAAGACAATTCTTTTACAAAATAAATGACGCGCAATGTAGTAGTGAATGACGACACTGGGGGCCATCAACGCTAGTTCCGTCGCCTTGGTTGGAGACAACAACAAAAACGCGGAGATTGCGTCAGTGGGTGACAAGCTGGTGATCAGAATGCACGATCCCGAGGCCGCTGATTACTTTGATGCCGCTGACGTGACGCGGCCCACTAGCAACAGCCCGGGAGAGTTTGCGTTCCACACCGGCCTGACCGTGAATGGCGACTTGGACGTCACGGGGACCGTGTCCATCCATGGAGTGCCTACGGACAGCAATCACGCCGTGCCATTAGGATACCTGCGACATGATACTATATCAACGCTCTCCCAGGCGCCTGACGTTAGCATAACATCCCCATCAGACGGTGACGTGCTAGTGTACAGCCAAGCAGCGTCCAAGTGGGTAAACGGGGCGCCGCGCACGTCAGTCATTACCGATTCGTTTTACTACACTGGGGATATTACCGGGGGGGGCCAACCGGTCCTGATGGGAATGTCCACAGGTGGCATATCGTGCCCCCCAATGCCGTTTGGTTTAGAAGTGAACACGATCTCCCTGTCCGCGTATGACGTTCCAAACGCGGGCGATGGTGCTATCCACGCGTTCACCGTTTCTCTGTTAAGCGGCAGTCTCACCACCACGGTGCGCGTGAACACCGTGCAGGCCGCGGGGTCCGTAAACGAAAAGAAGATCGCATTTGGATCCACCGCCGTGTCCGTAGTGATCCCCGAAGGGTCGCCTCTGTTTGTTAAAATAGGGAGCCCATCCTCGTATACAAATGTCGGGGTGGCGGTGAGCCTAGGTGGCTACACACACGTTTCATGACACTACCCCGCGAGCATGCCGAACCTACGTCGGGGGTACTCCACACACAAACCCGATACAACTTTGCCACTTTGTAATCGGTGCCGTCCGGATTTGCCGACGTGTTTCTTTCCCGTCAATTTGCTGCTTGCCAGATGAGTGTTCTTGGAATGCACGTGACACTTCCCGCCTGGCACTCGCACGGTGTTCCCGCACGGGCGGCGTAGTCGCGTAGAAGCGGAACAGAGCATCGTTATATGACGATGCGGACATTTTTATTGCGTTAATCACCACGTGTTTGAGGAAGCCTTACTAAACGTCTTCCCACTGTGGACGTCGGGATAGATGTACTGCAGAAACGCGCCCGTATCCCCGACTCCGGACCCAATACCCTTTGGAGCCGCGTCATGGGCATGCGAGTAGAAGTCTCTGTGATACGATCCCACCGTTAGCCACGGGTCGAACGCAACGCCGGTGTGGACGTCGCGCCCTTTGTACGACGTGCTGTCGTCAACAATCACAAGCTTGTCCGGCTCTCCCTTATGCAGTAGTGAGAAGTAAGACAACATTCCGGCTCCCCAGGCGTATAACTCAGGCTCTCATTTTTTTCCTCGTCGCGTTTTATTTCATCTATGTATTGGTGAAGCCCTGATTTTACAGCGACCGTCGAGCTTTCTTCATCTGGCCACTTCGTCCCCGCTCGAACGGTGTCCATTGCAAACGGGTCGCTTACCCGGTGGGACGAGGGACAAGATCCCATCTCTGCACTGTGAAGTGCTCAGTTTTTATTTTGCAACGCTTAAACGCTCTTGTGGTCGTCATCCCACGCGTGATACACTATCATATGACCTAAAATGCAATGGCCTGGTAGGTCGTCCCGACTCCGTGCCGGCGTGTCGTCGAGTCTGCGCCACACATTGTACATGCCGTCTGAGTCCATGCACACAGTCTGCAGGTACCCTGTTTGTATTCGGGGCCTCTCGTTCGGTGGCAGTTGCTGCAATTCGGCGATCGACCGTCCGGACGCCTCAAACTCTTGACGCGTCCACTCCGCGACCATTGTGATACCTGTTTGGATTTTGATTTCAAAAACAACGCATCTGCGCGTGCACACTTTATAGTATCTCAGCATACAGTTGCGACATGGGCAGGGAACTCGTTTACTCGTTTGTCAAGTCGTTGATGTCAGACAACATGGAATGCGGGAGTATTACCGATATTCAGCGCGACCACATTTGCAAGTTTGTGCAAGCGCACACGTACACGCCCTCTAGTGTTATCGTGTTCGCCATCGACCGTGCCGCCGATAAGCTGGCAATGATGGATTGTCCCCCCTCCAACTACGTGCTTTTTGCTGATTGGCTGACAAGGGAGCTATGCACGGTTTTGGATATCAGTTAAAATGTCATCACTACCATAAGCGTCATGTCGTCTCTGCAGGCAACGAATCCGTTGACACTCGCCCCGGGGCAAACAACCCACCGAGTTCTTGTGACAGGGACGAACAAAGCGGGCGAAACGCAGTTCGTACTCCCCGCACCTATCCGCGACGTGCAAATGTGCCGCCTCATTTATGCCAAGTTTCCAGCAGCGACTCAAAAACAAACAGATACAACTGTGCGTGTCGCTACCGCCGTAAGTGTCAAACTTGGCGATCGCAAGGTGGAAAAAGTGCAGACGGCCGTTCCGTCAAAAGCCGCAAACAAATCCAGATACTTCGCTGGCAATGCCCACTTTTTTGTCGTGCCGTACAATCAAAATATTTACACGCCGACATCCCCACTTGACGACTCTGCCGTGTTCACACCGGAGATCGCGGACGTATCCACCGTGACGGTGGAGATTTTTGCTCTCCCGAGCATGTCTAGGGAGCTGGTCGACTTCGGTACCAACAACTTCTTTTTCATTCTGCTCGAGTTGACGACCTTGCCGGCGTGACGCCTTCGCTTAGTGTTTGCAAAAAAAAATGTGCGACTATTCATATAGAACCAGCTCGATCGAAATGGCGACCCTTTGCGAAAACCTCGGAGCGTCGAAGATGCGTCGCGTGCTCGCCAACGAGATCATGGGCGACACGTCTGGCAGCGCCAATGTGAAGGACCTCACATTGCAGGCGCAGGACAAGATCGTGATCAAGCCCAACGCCGGGTCCGGGTCCAACGCCACCAAGATCGTGCAGGTGATCGGTGACACCAACATCACCGGCACCCTGACTGTCGGCTCGTTCAGCTTCTCGGGCGACGCCAAGGTTCAGGATGTCAAGTTTGATGGCAGCGCAATGTCCACCACCAATAACACTCTATCGCTGGCTGGCAATCAGAACGTGCGCGTCGAGGATGTCGTTTTTACCGACAACCAAATGGCGCCCGCCACCGACGCAGACCTCGTGCTCTCCGCCGGAGCCACTTCCTCCGTCATGGTCGAGGGTGTCAAGGTGACCGACAACACCGTCAGCACCGCTTCCGGAGATCTGTCTCTCACCGCGCAGTCCGGCACCGTGCAGGTGGAGAGTGTCACCTTTGCCGACGGAGTCGTCAACACCTCCTCCGGGCCTCTCGAGCTGACCTCCGCCGCCGGGACCGTCCAGATCGAGGATGTCATCTTCACCAACTCCGCGCTCACCGTCGACGGCGACGCCAACATCTCTCTCACCGCCGGGGCCACCTCGTCCGTCGTGCTCGAGAACGTCAAGGTCACCGACAACGCCATCGACACCACCTCAGGCGCCCTCACTCTGGCCTCGGCTGCCGGCACCGTCCAGGTGGAGAACGTCATCTTTACCGACTCGGCCCTCACCGCGTCCTCTGACGCGAACATTTCGATCACCGCCGGAGCCACCTCATCCGTCGTGCTCGAGAACGTCAAGGTCACCGACAACGCCATCGACACCACTTCGGGTGGTCTCACTTTGGCGTCGGCTGCCGGCACCGTGCAGGTCGAGAATGTTGTCTTCACTGATGCAGCGCTCACGGTCGCTAGCGGAGACATCTCCATCACCGCCGGCTCTGGTGCTTTCCTCAACCTGGAGAACGTGACCATCAATGACAGCGCCATCAGCACCTCCGCTGACGGCCTCACTCTCTCGTCCGCCGCCGGCACGGTCCAGGTCGAGAACGTCATCTTTACCGACTCGGCGCTCACTGCCTCGTCCGACGCCGACATCTCCATCACCGCCGGCGCCACACACTCCGTCTTGGTCGAGGGCGTCAAGGTGACTGACAACACCGTCAGCACCTCTTCGGGTAGCCTGTCCCTCACCTCCGCTGCCGGCACCGTCGCCGTCGAGGAGGTCACCTTTACGGACAGCGCCTTGACCACCGCCAACAATGTCCTGTCTCTGGACGCCGCCGTGTCCGTCGATCTTAAGAAGGACCTTGTGCTTACCTCCACTGCTGGCGGCAGCGGCAAGATCACCACGTCTGCCGGTCAGCTGGAGCTCGCGTCCGCGTCTGGCGTCGTCAAGATCTCGGGCAACCTCGAGGTTAACGGCACCCTTAACAGCATCAACACCACTGAGACCAACGTGGAGGTCGTCGACAAGACCATGACCCTGGCCTTTGTGGAGGGCGGGTCCGCCTCGAACGTCAATGCCAATGGCGGTGGTATCTTCATGGACGGTAACAGCTCGTTCTCCGACCGCGCCATCAGCTGGCACATGGGCGCGGGGGAGACTTCCCAAGATAAGGGCGACAACACCGGCTCGTACTGGCACATCGAGGGTGGCCAGCTGCTGTTTTCGCGCACCATCGCCCTTGCGGACCGGTATGCGCCCGGCACCAATGTCCTGCTGTCGTCCCTGGCTTCGGGCGCGGACGACACGCGTTGGGAGTTCACCTCCGGCACCACCTCGGAGGTGGGGGCCAAGGTGATGACCCTGAACGGTGGCGCGACTGTCGCCAATGGAGTCCTGAAGGTGAATGACTCGGGTTCGCAGAGTGCCTCGTGCGCCACGTCCATGCCCAACGGTTCCTTCACTATTATTGCCAAGGTTACCCCTAAGGCCGACCTGTCCAGCTCTAGCGCTAACGGCGTAGTCTTGCTGTCCTACGCTGGCCCCAGCTCCACTGTCACCGTTTCGGTCACCGACGGTGGGCGCTTGCAGCTGAAATACGAATATCCCGGATTTGCTGACATGAACAACAGCGCCGCGGGCCTGCTGTCGACCGAGACATTCACTATCGCCGTCGTCCGCGAAAGCGTCACTGGCCTCCTCAGCCTGTACTTGAACGGTGTCATGGTGGCCGCTTCAGGCGCATCAGTCGACGTGGGCGCCTCCCCCACGCTGACACTCGGCCCTGGAAAGAACCAGGCCGGGTACTCCGTCTGGTTTGACGACGTGCGCGTCAACTCCGCCGCCATCACCGCCGCCAACACCCAGCTGTACGGCTACAAGGAGATGTACGCCGAGGACCAGATCGTCACGTACGGCTTCCGCATCGGCAACGACGAGAGCATGCAGCTCGTCAAGGTGCGGGGCTCCGGCTCCCATTCTCGCGTGTGCATGAAGCCCGCGCCCAACACTATTACGGATAGCAACACGATGGGCGAGATTGGCTCGACCGGTCTGGACGTCGTGTCCGAGTCCCTCAACTAAACGCTCACAATGTCATGTCTTCTTTTACTGTTTGGAATGCCCGTTTCGCGTGTTTGATTAGCAATATTGTTAATAAAGAATGACAAAGTTATCGGATGTTATACTACAAAACATGTGGCCTAGTCAAATCGTTTCTAGACTCGCGACGGCAGTAGGAATTCAGGGAAAGCACGCTAGGGATTTGGACAAACTTGAAAAAATGTGTGTGATGCCCCTCGATCGTGTCAGCTCGGAACAGATTAGGGAGTTGGAACAGAACATGCGAAGTAAACAGGAGGCTATTGTCCATTTACCCCCAAACAGCTCAGAGCATGAAGCTTGCCGTAAGTACATCCGCCTTGCGTCAAGTTGCCTCGACATGTGGCAAGGAAAACACAAAAGTGACACTCTGCAACAACAAAAGGATCTCGCACTCCCAGCCGCTACCCTGTTGGCTGGAATCGCCACAGGGGTGGGCGTGGTGTTTTTGGCATTGCGTCAATAAAAAAAAAAAAAAATGTCGGCCTGTCGTGTACACGTATGAACAGGTGCACGGCCGTCACGTCAAAGGGGGCGAGATGTTCCAGGTCCTCCACCTGTCAGCGACGCACGTGTGCTCAGCACCACGTCCGCGCCGGTCTTGTAACGTCGATGAAATTGGGTCCTGAATATTGGAAAAAGGTGCAACAACAGCATAAAGAAAACCCTGAAAAATATCGACTACCCAAACATGAAAATTGGGTTCTGACTGAACGGTTACAACAGTTATTAGAGGATTTGGACGAAAGAATTCCGCCCCCCGATGCGCGCCCAAAAGCTAATCCGCGCCTGGCCGTAGTACAAAAAAAGGACCCTCCGCCTGAACCGCGCCTGGCCGTAGTACCAATAGAGGACCCTCCGCCTGAACCGCGCCTGCCCGTGTCGATACCGATAGCTGATGCCAGGTCACACAGCGTGTACGCAGGCGATGTGGAGCCCGTTCCCGTGAAACCCGCCCCGATCAGGGTCGTGCCACGTAAAAGTCGGTCACGGTCGTCCATCCTACTCGTGGCCATCGCGATCGTCGCCGGCGCGGCCGGCGTGATCAAGCTGGTGACAAAAATAATATGAACGTCACACTGTAGGCGGAGATGCGAAGACAAACGTGCGTGGGGCGCGGATGCAGCGACCGCCGTTGCGTGCACCGGCGTCACTGCGGCTCCTGGAATAACAAACTCCGGCGCTGGTGTCTCAACGCGACCACGTCCGGCAGGTACTGCAAATTGCACGCGAGACACCGGGTGAGAGCGAAAGAGTTGGACGACTTTAGCAAATCTGACCAGGAGATCATATACGCAAATGTGGCCAAGCACCTAGATCTGCCTGACGCCATAAACCTCAGCGGCGTCAATCGAACCGCGAACAGGGCCGTGCTGGAACAACTCGTGCGTGACGATCGCCCAAGGGCCGACCAAAAAAAAACTATCCGCGACGTGTCCGATACAAACCTGCAGAGACTGATGCAATTGGAAAGCGCGTACAAGGACGTGGCTGATCGCAAGGTTAAACTTTTACAGACTTATCCGCGTCACATCAACATCACATCCACACCCGAGTTTAAGTACTTGTTAGATGCAGAAAAAACTCTGTTACCGCATCTAACAAAAGAGGTAGACAAACTGTTTGAAGCAAGCCCGATGCTGTCCTTCGGCGGTGTGAGGACTCGGCTGCGGGAGACGCCTTTTTATAACGACCAGTTGTGGTCATCCCTGGCGGCGGCACGCAGGAGGGATCGCTCATGGGCCCCTGTAGAGGCGCACAAGGATCCTGAGGACGTAACGTTTAGGATGCTAAAGAACGCTACCGGGGCTTCTGTTCCGTACCGCAAGGAGCTGTGGAAACAATACTATGATCAGGTGAACAATTCGATCAATGCGACTTTCAAGGCCGCAGAGTCCAGTACTGACGCTAAAGGCTCGCAATGTTACAAATGCGAAAAAAAATCCTCCCCAAATTACATGTATCGCGGCCGATCGCCTACCTACTTACGCCAACGCGTAGACGCAAACTGGTCGCCGGCGTATGCACCATTGACGAGTGAGCAAGATGAGTGATCGGAATTCATATCTAATGCATTCGCTAAGGATGCACAGGAGGCGCGGACCTCATCGCGTACGCTCGGTAGGAAGCGCGGCACCGCCGCTCGAAGGGCGACCGCGCGCGCTGGACCTGGAACTTGAACTTTCTAGATTGTTGGCCCGGACAACCCTGGCCGCAAACGAGGCCTTGCGAAGGCGAGAGGAGAGGGAAAGAAATGCGCAGAGGCTCAGGGAGAGGGCGCGGGCATTGAGAGAGGGGCAAGCGTCTGGCAGCCACTCTAACAAAACACGACGCGTGAGACGTGCGGCTAAGCGGACGAGAACAATTTCTAGATTGGTGTTATAGACACGAGGCATGGAGTCGGACGTGCCCATGGAGACCGTCCCCGCGGTCGCCAAGCTGTGCACGGACAGGGTGACTCTGGCGAAGCTCGCGTGCGAGTTTGTCGACACGTGTCTTACGCCCTCGTCGCACATGGTCGACTGGCCGAACGTGCGCCAGACGCTGTCTCACGCGTTCAACGTGTTCCTGGAGGCCAAGTGTTTCCCCCCCTACGACATGTCCCCGCTGCACTGCGAGGACGGACGCGTCGGATCCAAAACAGAGGAGTCTCGGATGTGGACCGCCATTCTGTGCGCGCGGGGTGCCGTGATGGCCCGCGTGTCGACGCCGGCCCGCGCCGAGTACGCGTCGAACAAGTGTTGGTACTGGCTGCAGAATGTCGCCATCGTGAGACCCATGCCCCGTTCGCGGCACGGCAGCGGGCTGGCCCCGTTCCCGGCGTGGTTTGACGGCGATAAGTACTTCGCGGCAAGAGACGCCGCGGGTCTTCGTAACGGCATGCGCGAGTGGGTGGTGAGATACGCCAAGGAGCACGGCGTGTTTGCCGACCTCGACGAGAGAGAGGAGGCATTCCTGGAAGACTGCCACGGCTTTTGCGAGTCCGACCTCGCCGACCTGAAGGGCGTGCGCGCCGTGCGTGATCACATAACGCGCTCCGGAGGTGCCGCTCCTGCGTGGGCGAACGAATGGATTCGCGAACTTAGGGAGAAGATAACGACCGCATACAGCCGAAAAAGCGGGTCTTCGTACAAGTGGAAACCAAAAGACAACCCGCACGCCGACGCCCTCACCGCCTCTCTTGAGTGGCGTTCGGTGCAAGAAGAAGAGAACGAGATAGGTGTCGCGCGACAGGAAGATGCGGAACCCGGTGTGGACGCGGGCTCGTTTGCCGCCTTTGTCCGGCCGTTCCTGTCTCACAGCGACTTGGTATGCCTGAACAAGACCGCCTTTATGCCCCTGTCCGAATTCCGAAAGCTCTTTTTTGTCGAGTTCCTGGGTCAAAAACTGTCCGTCGGCAAACGCGTTCCGGCGCAAGACCTGGCCACCGTACTCGCGCCGCACGGCGTCAACGTAACAGGCAACGTGCGCATGGCTGATGACCCTGAGGGGAGGAGGACGATCTGGGTGACTGGCGTGGCAAAAAAATAGTTTTACTTAGCTTGTCGTAAATTTTAATAACTGTATTTTTAAACTGTTTGCACTTCGTTCAAGGACATTGCAAAACCGGCTTTATTAATATGGCATCATGGACATCAATGCATTTCTAGAAAAACTGCCAGTGTACGAGCTTGGCGAGGGCACGTACCAAAAAGCTGTGGAGGTCCTCATAGCTCCACCGCGTACCGAAGTTGGCGAGGGCTGGACCCAATGTGTTGCCTACGAACCGTCCACAGAGTATGTCGTCAACCATATCCCCGTCCTAGAGGTGGATGCGAAGACGGGCGACTACATTTATACACTGAACCGCATGCCGGCGTGCGACATAGTGAAAAATATCACGAGTGACGCCCGAGTGCGCGTTGTGATCGGCGAAGACGAGTTCGATCCGGAGAACCTGACCGTCGTCCCATGCCGATCCATGTACACTTACACAGGGCTCAAGTTTTACTTGGATGGCCGAGACCCGCCCAAGCGCTTTGGCGTAAAGTATCGCTGTTTTTTGCTGGACGAGAGGAATCGAAACCTTGTCCTCTCAGCCCCGCTTGTAACTAGCGGCACGCACGTGTACCAAGACGGCGTGGCTTTGAGGACAAAGTAGACAGTCCGCGTTAATTCTGGCATCCGTTGCATTTACGTTGGGCATCACGCGTGTGCGCTCCAGAAAAGCTCGCGCATGTATATACTAGCGAGCGATGTTAACGACGGCGAAGGAGAGAGACGTGCAGGTAGCGTACAACGAAAAAGTGCGCGGCCGCAGAGAAGTGTACTGCCGCGGGGGAAAAATAGACATCCTAGACGACATGAGAATGCGGGTCATCGAGGTAAAAGAATGGGGCAACTGGATGCACGGTGTCGGTCAGCTACTGTCGTACGGCAAAGACTACCCGAACTACAAGAAGGAGCTCCACTTGTTTAGAGCTGATTGGTCCGCCGGCGTCACCCCCGAGAAGCTGAACCACATACTGGCGGTCTGCAAACAGGCCGGGGTAAAAGTGACGTTAGACAAAACCATCGAGCTGACAATACCGGGTAAAGCCGCCTCGCGATGGAAGCGCCTGTGCTGCCTCGCACACGCGTAGACTGCAAATCGTTGTATTGATAACATTAATAAAACACAATTTCCCTTTGTTGTTTGGTCAAGTTTGCTTTACTATACAGCTATACTTCCAGGACGAACATCCTTCTCAAACTTTTTGTTGAGTCTCATCACTTTGGCGTTCTCCATTATGCAAGCCGCGTCTGCTACTGCCTCGTGCAGACCGTCGGCCTTAAACAACGGTTCGAATAGCTCTCTGCTGCGTTTGGCCACTGCTATCGGGTCAGTACCCGTCATCGCTATTTTTTCTGCCTCGCTGTATTGCAAAAAGTACATGGCGGCGCTTTGGACCTTGTTCTGTAGGTCGCGAGATGAGCCTGAGATCTTGCAATGGAGCGACCTGAGCTGTTTGGCAGTTTTTCCCGTCACCGCGAGGTTGTTGATGTCGTGCACCGTGGAGTAAAGAGGCGCGCACCCCTTGTGTTGGTCCATGTACCCCTTGATTGCGCTGTTGAGCTCCTTGGCGGCTCCGCTGCTTTTGATGCGCGGGTGTTCGCTTAAGTCAACGGCGACGCCCTCCCTCTGCTCTGCACGCCTGATAATATCCTCGGCCAATGAGCGGTCGGCATCCAGGTAGCGCTCCAGCAGCACGGACACCTTGTCGCGAAACTTTGCGGCAATCTTTCCTGGTAGCAGCATTATTATCTGTGCCACGCCCTTTCGGTCTGTGACAGGAGTGTCCCGCTGGCCCTGTCCAGGGAAGCGGAAGTGGTAACAACGCGTTACCACTTCTGAATGGTCTTTGATGAGACGTGACCAGTACACCTTGGGGGGTGACACCCCGATTGCGGCCATGGCATCAAACACGGAAATTTTGCCGTCATCCGTCACCCTTATCTTACCGGTAAATTGCGGGTCCTCGTCCGCCCCGTCTGACGGGGTGAGGTAGCGAATGACCTGGGACATGGTTGATATGGTACGACAAAATCGCCCAGTGTTGGGCGCGCAGTGTCTCAGACGCGTGCACGGAAGGGGGTGGACAATAACTCGATGACGGGCGTGCGCTGCCCCGTCAACGCGTGCAGCACTTGGCCGACGACGACGAGGGCCGCGAACCACTGAGCAAGTGCGATTGGGGTGATCCCGCGCGGATCGTACCATTGCACCAGAGCAGCGGCAACCACCAGGGTGGCCACCCAATCGAACACCGCGCTGCCGAACACGCGAAAGGAACGCAATCGCGTCAAGTCGGGGGGCGTGATCATCCCTTTCAGAACGTTCATACTGTCACAATAAGCATTATGCTTTTTTTGTGGCGAGTCGCGATTGTCGGTTTTGTAAAAAAATGTGCGTTTGTATTCATAAAGCAAACCACACCGCTAGAGCTATAATGACAAGACGCGGACATGAGAAAATGCTAGCAGGGATGAGCCCTGCAGAACGAGAGCAGTACCAAAAGGATCTTCGCGATAAAATCGAGATAGACAAAATTGTCAAAGAGTTGGAATCGGGTAAGCGGCGCATGGGCTACGACCTCGACTTCATGTACCAAGTCAATCCGTCAAAATGGACGCCCGAACAGCACGCGATCAATCGCGTGTACAACAACAGGAGGATCAAGGAGCAAGAGGAGAGGGACGACGCACGCGCAAAAGAAATCAGGTTTAACAAGTTGATCGCCTCGGCAGACGAGTTGATTAAGTCGATGGAAGGCAGAAACGAGCCCACGTCGTGGAGGGCGTACGCACCTAAGAAGAAACCGCGCACAAAGCCGACCAAGCCGGCCGCGGCGTCTGACGACATCCCTGACGCGCTGCCAATCTCGCAACCGCGGCCGGCCAAAAAGGGCAGGAAGCGCGTGCGGGATATGACGATCAAAGAGCGTCACGCGAGGATGCAAGGGTTTGCGGAGAGAATCGGGTACATCCCGGGGACGCACGTTACCAAGAGGGGAAACAACTACCGCGTCCCTGCCATGAAGCACCTGAAAGAATGGATGTCGCTGAACGGCATGAAGCGCATGCCACCCCCGTGTCCGAGCACTGCTCTGGCGCTGGCCAGGCGTCAGGCGATGGCGCAGTGTCTCCGTACCAAGCCCACACGCGGCCAAGCCTCGTACGCGAGGTTGCGCGACTACGCGAACCGGTCGGGGTACAAGCCGGAAGACGGCGTCGGCACGCTCAAGGGACTCAGGTCTTTCGTCAAGACCCTCCCCGGCGGTCGCGTGCCTCCGAGGTGTCCGGCAAGCGGCAAGAGGCTGGAGAAGCGGCGCTCGCTCGGTCAGTGTCTTAGCGACGTTAAGGGGGCACGTGCGGCTAGGCGTCGAAAGCGGACCAGGAAGCCAGCGGCGGAGAGAGCCCTGGTCCGGAGCGCGCGCTAAAAAATATCGCACGCTGTTTGTAGAAAAAACAACAATGAGATCACACGCGCGCAGGAACAGGGAGGAGGCTATCGGATACCCGTTGACCCCTCTGGAACAGTTGGCCGATGTGGCGGCAGCCGCGGCGCCGAAGAGACAGCGGGCATTGGTGAAGCGGAAGACGTGCGATGAGCTGGCGGGGACATACCCCCCGAGCGATGAACTTAGGCGTCGATGGTATCGGGGTCAGTGCAAGGGGGTGCGAAATGGCATGATCGAGATGTGGAGAGCCACGGGCGGCACAGACTTCCCTGCAGAGCTGAACCCTCTGGAGCCGATGAAAAGGAAGGCCGGCGCCGCCAAGAGGCAGCGCAAGGGACGGTCCACCAAGTCGTGCGCCGAGCTGAAATACAGCGCTCTCCGCCGGCGGTTCCGTGCCGGTAAGTGCGGCGACATGACGCAGGAGCAGTACTCCGCGCTTCTGAGTCGGCTCCGGCCGAAGAGGAAGAAGACGGTCGGCGCGTCAAAGATGGACGGCGACGCGTGCGAGAAACTGACCGACCTGGGCCTGAGGCGCAAGTACGCCAAGGGCGAGTGCCTCAAGTTCAGAGAGGGGTTGATCGAGGTGTACGGAGACCAGCACCCCCGCACCATGATGCCGCGCGTGCGCAAGCCCCGCGACGCCGCCTCCGCCGCCGCCAGACTCGCCGACAAGGCCGAGCGGTCAGGGTACGCCCGCGCGCAGGGGGGTGTGCCCCCAACGTACAGGGCTCTGCGGGAGTGGATGAAGTCTCAGGGCATGTCGCGCATCCCTCGCAAGAAGCGTGTCGCACCCAGGCGCGCGCCCCCGGCCGCTGCCGCGGGCTCCGGTTTGAAGAATTGCCGCGAGCTGACTGGGACTGCGCTGAAGCGCGCATGGATGGCGCAGAGGTGCGGCGGCGACTACACGCGTGCGGATTTCCTGGCCGCGATGAATAAGGCCGGACAGGCCAGAGCCGATAACAGACCTATGAGACCTCTGCCGGCAGCTGCTCCACGTAAGACCAGGAAGTCCAAAAACCGGTTCGGGTACGAGGCCGATTTCATCGACGACACAGAGGCCGTGGACGACAAGCGAACCATGGACACCATCAGGGATGCTGTTCGCAGACAGATGATGTCGCAAAGAAGAAGCGAAAACATGAACTTGGCAGCTAGGATCCGCGGGCCCAGGATGGATTAGATCAAGCTACCCGTCGGAAAGAGATAAGAACGGCAGGTGTTGAATCATGCATTTTATATATTACGCCCTGCCTAAGGAGCGCAACGCTATGGAGGAGATGCTTTGGCGTGGCCACTCGCGTTATGAACAACACGCTTCTGTAGCTACACAAAAGAACAAGGAAGACAGTCAAGGGTGGAAATGGGCTTTACCCCGGCATGAAGTGACAACGGGTGCACAAGCCAACACTGCGTCTCCGGCCGCCACTGCGGGGTGTGGAACACCACGAAGGGGCGCGGTGGTGCTCCAACCCCGTCGGCCGCGGCGGGAGACGCCGGTGCATTAGACACTCGCGCAGGTTGGTGCGTCTATTTTTTTATCGTGCGCTTACTTACAAACATGGAGTGCGGTGCGCAAACAAAAAGCGGAGGGAATTGCAGGAACCGAAACCAGGGGGCCGGGTGCCATCTGCACTGCGGGAGAAGAGATCGACCGCGTGCCGATCCACCCGCGCCCCCACCGTTCAATTTGGACATTTGGCAACGCGGGCCGGGAGGCTATTGGAACCTGGAAGAGCAGCGTAACATGCGCGAACTGATAGCGGATCCCGCGGAGCGCGAGATGAAAAGGCTGATCCGCGAACACCGCCGGATGGACAGGGAGTTCGCGCACCGGTATGCCGATTCGAGTGCTCAAGATCCCAAACAAAACAGGGCGGACATTCAAAAGCAGTTGGACGAGCAGTTAGCGAAAATCGAAGAGAAGGCGAGAAGCCAGCTGGAACAAGTATCACGGTGGAGAAGGGAACAGGGACTGCTGATGCCGCCGTATTTCTACAAGGAATGACATTGGTCCGACAGTATAAAATCTGCTGCTTATGTGAGACACAGACAATGAGGTGTGGCGCATATACCAGGTCCGGAGGGGCATGCAACATCGAAGTCGCGAGCGGGAGGTGCCACCTGCACAAGCGTGGGCACAAAGTGCGAACGAGCCGCGTACCTGGCAGGTGGCGAACAATGTCAGAAAACCTAAAAAGCAACAATCGGCGCAAGACCGATGCCGACGTGGACAAGCTTACCGCGTCTATGGCGAGGATGACGTTGGGCCCGGGCCCGGACGAGCTAAGAGAACTACGCGAGCAGCAGTATCGTGACAGGGAGGCGTATTTCGAAGAGTACCCACCACCCGCGACGGCCGGGCGAGACCCCCCGTGGTTGGAACTACCGCGTCCCATGTACCCGGATCTCGTAGAAAGGGAGCAAATTGCGAATGCCCCGAATTTGTGGTGGAGCCGTCAGTACGGGAGGGATTATTCGCGATATCCAAATTGGTACAGCCCCCCTCCTACGGTGGCACGCATGCGCGCAAATGCTGGACATCGTTACGACATCTTTGGCAAACGCGTGTGGGGCAAGGGGGGCATGTGATCAACTAGCTCACAAATTACGAGGCAAGGTTAGAAAGTCTAAAAAGCTTAGAACGACATCTGACTCACGCTGACGACGGAGGCGGTGGCGGCACCGATGTCACCCATGCTGTTGCCGGACGTCACCGTGTTGGGCGCGGGGTTCATGCCCACCCACCCGTTGCTGCCACCAGACCCGCGCACCTTAACCAGCTGCAGGCCCTCGTTGTTGGAGATGCGGAATGCGTAAGTGACGGTCTGGTTGGCCGCGAACATCTCGCGCCACCCGTACAGCTGGGTGTTTGCCTCCGTGATCGCCGCGTTCTTGACGCGCACGTCATCAAACCACAACGAGTAGCCGGCCTGCGCCTTACCGGGGCCGAGAATCAGCGTGGGCGTGGAGCCCACGTCCACCGAGGAGGCAATCGTGGCCGCCAACACGCCGTCCACGTACAGACGTGTCGAGGAAAGGCTGCCGTCACGCACGACGGCCATGACGAACGGAGTCGCCCCCACCACCGGCGACGTCTGCACGGACGCGGTTCCGTCCGTGACGGTCAGGCATCCGCCGTTCGTCACCGTCACGCGCGTCGCCGCGGAAGTCCCCAAGGCGTTTCTGAAACGGACGTAGTCGTACGTGACCTCCTGCGCCGACTGCTGTCGAGTGGTACCCCCGATGCGCAGGTACGAGTTGGCCACCTTGATCTGGGGGTTTTGCAGAACCGAGTCCGGAAGCGTCACGCCGTTCTGCCCCGTCTGCAGATTCACCTCGACGTCGTCGTACCAAAGCTGGAATAGGTTACGCGCGTCGGATAACCCCTCGACCGCGCCCGTGTACGTCTTACGCAGGAGACGATACTTGTGATAGGCGCCGTTGGTGGGACGGTTGCCAGCGCTCGTGAGCGCCTCGAGGTACGTGAACGGAATTCTGAGAAGACGATCTGTTTTTCCAAGGTCCTCTGTGACGATGTACAGATTGGCATTGGCGGAACAATAAAGAGAGACGCGCGCACCATTGGCTGAGCCGGCATAATCATCTCCGACGAAGAAGATTCCGAAATTGTTCACGTTTCCGACAGCCGTCGTCTTCATGCGAGCCTCCACCGTCCACTCTCCGTATCCGTCATTGGCGGTAGCGCCCGTGGTGGCCAGATCGGTCAGCTGGACGTACCTGGTGCTCGCGCTCTGTGCGGGGCACACAACCGCGCCGCTGACCGCGGTCACGCCGGCAAACGAACCGCTCGTCCCCGTCCCGGTGTTGGCCACGCTAGTCGGGTTGGCGGCGTCCTCGAACCACTTACCCAACCAAACGTTATCGGGGTTTCCTTCGTACGACGCCAAGACCGTGCCGTTCGCGGCGGTCGACGACAAGTCCGCCCCGGGGATCACCTTAGCGACGATCGTGAAGGTGTTGTTGGGCAGAGAAGTGGCGCACGTGGCCTTCTGAGTCCCCGAGTCGTCCACCCGCAGAACGCCGCCGGAAACGGTGGCCCCGGATACCAGCGTCAGCGTCTTGGCCCCCACCTCGGACACGGCGTTCGTGTTGAACTCCCATCGCACGTCGTCGGACCCGGAGGCCAGACCGGCAAGACTCGTGTCCGTCCCGGGCGCCTCGCGGTCGGCGGCGGCGATGGTGCGGGAGAGCAGCAGCTGGCCGCCCTCCAGGTGCCAGTAGGATCCGGTGTGGTCGCCCTTGTCCTGCGAGGCCTCGGTGGCGCCCATGTGCCAGGTGAGCGCGCGGTTGCCGTAGGAGGCGCTGCCGTCCACAAACAGGCCGGCGTTGTCAGAGGCCGCGTTGGTCGATGCCACGCCCTTGGTCAGCTTGAAGTAGTCGATGGTGTAGTTCTGGTTGGACGATAAATTAATGCTACCAAACATGATCGTGTCAGTTGCAGTCGAATCCCTCCAGAAGACGTCCGCAATGTTGAAAGTCGAGCTGGCGCCGTTGTTATAAGTCATCGTGGTATACGCCCCACCGTCCTTATTGTACGAAAGCGTCATGAGCCCGCTGGGCCTGTCAAGGCTGATCCTGAAGATGTAGGTGCCAGCCGCGTTCAAAAAACTGTGAGTGTCGGTAAAGTAGTTCGCTGTACTTGTCAGCCTCTGAATATTGAGCATTAGGCCTCCAGAATGGGTAAAAAACCTGACCCACGATTGCCCCCCTACAATCTGTTCCAGGGCAAAGAACTGCATGTCACCTCCAGCGCTGGTAGTCAGAGCGCTAGTGATGGTGATAGGGAACTCGATAGAAACGCTTTCAGTGGTAAAATTCAAGACGGACGCCGGAATGCTGGTGTACGCGGAAGGATAGTAAAACGCCGCTCGAGAAGAATTTGCGGTGCTGATGTTCAGAGCCCCCCCGCTGACAGACGCGCCGGAGAAAACGCTCAGGTTGATGTTGTATGCGGCGATCGCGTTGGCCGAGTTGGTGAACTGGAAGTCCATGATCGTGGCAGAGCCGGGCTGGTAGCTCAGCTTCACGGTCTTGTCCATGACCTCGAGGTTTCCGCTGGCGTTCGTGCTCTCGAGCACGCCCGCCACCTTCAAGTCCCCTCCCACGACCATGTTGCCGGTGCTGGTGATTGTGCTAGAGCCCGTCAGAGCCCCTGTGACCGCCACCGTGCCGCTCGCACTGGTCAGCTCCAGATTGCCCGCCGAGGTGGTCACCTTGCCGCTGCCCCCGGCCGTGCTGGTCAGGGTCAGGTCCTTCGCCACCGTCACGGTGCTCGCCGACGCCGCGCTAATGCTCGCGTTCGTCACTGTGAGACCGCCCACGTCCACCCGGTTGGCCGCCGCCCCCGCCGAGGTCAAGGACAGAGTCCCGCTGCTGGTGGTGATGTTCGCGGTCTTCACCTTCACGCTGTCGATCGCGACCGACCCGGTGCCGTTGGACGTGATCGAGAGATCCGCGTTGGCCACGTTGTTGCTGATGCCGGACGTCTTCACCCGCACGTTGTCGACCAGCACGGCACCGGTGCCGTTGGAGGCCATGGTCAGGTTGCCGTTGGCGGTCGAGGAGGACACGGAGGCGTCGGTGACGGTGACTCCGCCCAGTTGGAGCGCGGCGGCCGAGGACCCGGCAGAGCTGATCGCCAATGTGCCGCTCGAGGTGGTGACCGCGTTGTCGGTGAACTTGACGCCCTCCACCAGTACCGACTTTGTCGCGCCACCTGCGATGGTGAGGTTGGCGTCGGACGCGGGGGCGAGGGAGGAAGAGGAAACGAGCACATCGGACACGCGCACAGACCCGGAGTTAGACGACAGGACAAGATCGCCGGATGCCGAGTTGACGGTGCTGCCGTCGATCGACACGTTGTCGATTTGCAGGGACCCGTCCACCGCGGCGGAACCCAGGATCTTGAGTCGGTTGTACAGGCTAGACCCTAATCCATTATTGGGTTTGATGATGATGCTCTCCTGCGCCTTCACGACGAGGTCTTTCACGTTAGCCGCGGGGTCGAGGTCGCCCATGAGGGAGGTGGCAAAGAGGCGCGCGGTACGGATATCGCTGAGCTTGTCGATGGAAGTGGTCATGGTTCTATATTGCTTCACACAGAAAAAAAAAAACTCACGTCCTCAACCCGTGCGGGATGTAAGGGTCGGGCCACTCGCCCGGGCTCGTCAACACCTCGTCGTCGACCCAGTCCTCGTCGCGGGTCAGGGGGAACGGACGATCGCCCACCACGCCTAAATTCCGGAACAGGTATTTCTGGGTTTCTGAGTCCATTTTTTCCCAGTCGTCGAGCGTCCGCACCTTCATGCCCCAATACCGTCGATGCACGGCTTCGTCTTTTTCCTGCGATCTGCGAATGTTCCTGCTTTTGTATGCCTGTTGCTCGGGCGTCAGTTGCCCGCCGGCCTCCTCGACAGCCCTTATTTCGCTCATCACCCTGCGATCTTGCTGTCTGTGCGCTCGATTTCTGTCCCTGTTCATCTTCCTCTCGTTCTTTAAAATGGCGGCCGCCTCTTCAGTGCCTTGGGATTCCATGAGCGCCTTTCTACGGGCCCTGTATTCCCTGATACGTTCCGCCTTGCTGGCCCTCGTCCCGTGCTGGGTGCACATCCTAGATCCCCCCGCGCACCCCCGCGAACACCTCGCGCCCCGCGCCGTCTGCGCACAACACCTGGATCTCGTCATCTACTTTAATCGCGCAAACGAAAAAAAAAAAAAAAAAACTCTGTGTTCACTGTACGTGCGAGCATGCGCGCGCGGACCAGGTGCACGAACAAACGCGTCGGCGCGGGATCGTACCGTCGTCTGCACACGACGCGGGCGGACAGAGAGCAGAGACCGCTGGGCGCGTTGGAGAGAGCCGCGCGGGACAGAGCGCGGCGGCAAGAGGAGTTGGAGCGCGCGAGGACGGCACGGTTAGATAGAATGGAGCGAGACAGAGCGGAGCGGGAGCGGGCGTGGGCGGCACGGTTGGATAGAATTGAGCGCGACAGAGCGGAGCAGGAGCGGGCGTTGGCGGCACAGCGGGATGGAATCGAGCGGGACAGAGCGGCACAGCGGGATAGAATGGAGCGGGACAGAGCGGCACGCCGGGATAGAATCGAGCGGGATAGAGCGGAGCGGGAGCGGGTTAGGTGGATCCAGTGGGACAGAATCGCGGATGGGGATGAGGAAGAAATCGCCCGCGTTTACGAAGAAATGGCGGAGTTGGAGAGGCAAAGAGAGCAGAGAAGGAGACAGCGAGAACGGGAACGGCCGCAGTTCGAAGCGATGGTCCAACAGTTGCGAGAAATGATTAATGATATAGAACGAGGGGAGGCGGTGTTACGGCCGGACGCAAACGCCGTGCTGCGAGAACACCTGCGCAGGTCGAGGGACGACCCAGACCAGGCTGGCGGGCACGCGGCCCCGGCGGCCCAGAGACGTTTGCGGAGAAGAAAGCCGCGACAAAAGTCCGCGAGTGCCGCTAGACGAAGACAATAAAGGGCCTTTGAATTACAATGATTTGTAGTTACTTTTACTTGTGCTTAATTTACAACTGGGCTGAGGGGTCCCCCCCTCCCAGGCCAGCCGCGCAGAAAGCGCCGGGTCCGCGCAGCGCGACGGACCGACGGCGGACGGACGATCGAACCGCGCGTCCACGCAGTACGCGCACTGAGAGCGACGCCAGTCGCGATCGACGGGGAAGTAGATGGACAGCAGGCTAGAGCCGCAGCCCTCGCACGTCCGGACGCCAGCGGGAGGGAACGAGCCTCCCGACGCCTCGTGCCACAGGCACCGCCGGCACATGTTGCTGCGGGTGCCCTCCGCGGGGCACACCGCGAAGTCGATCTCCTCCCGCAGCTCGTCGCAGAAGCCGCAGATGAGGCGGGGCGGCTCGGCCGAGGGCAGCTTCCCGGCGAGCACGCCCTCCCTGCGCGCCCGTTCGGCGAACGCGATGCCGTCGCGCGTGTTTCGCGTCAGGTACATGAGCGTGTTGTTGCCCGGGTGGAACCCCCACTCGCACTCCTTCTGGCGCGTCATGGCTCGCCCCGTCCCTTTTTTTGCTGCCTCGCACGCCCGTCCCTTTCTTTCTGCTGCCTCGCACGCCCGGTACTCCTTTTCGACTGCACCGGACCGCCCCCGGAACTCCCGCGCGCTCCGCGCCGACCGCCCCCCTCTTCTGCCGACACGTGGCGCGGGCGGGGAATCGTGCTAAAGGCGAGGGGCACGACTGTCCCGGGCGTGCACGTGACGATCGCGAATTCCTACCCGCTGCCATGGCTCGCCCGACCTCTCCGCTGGCTCTGGCCAAGCGCAAGCTGACTTTCGCGCTCCCGTCGATCATCCGCAGGAGCAAGCGGGGCAGACGCGTGCTCGCTTTCTCGCTTTCGCCCTCGCCCTCGCCCCCGGCCTCGCCCCCGGCCTCGCCCGTCCGCAGGAGAGCGAGCGCGCGGGAGGAAGAAGAGGTGTGGCGTCCCGACGACGACGAGTGCCCCGACGGCCTCGTGGGCGCGCCCGAGATGGGGCTGTTCGCCCTGATACCGTGGAGCGCCTTCGGGAACATCCTCAACCGGCTGGACTGCCGCGACCTGTCGAATTTCGCCGCATGCAACATGCACCACGCCGTCGCCGTGTCGACCGCCATGGGCCTGCAGGGCGTGGCCTACTGCTTCGACGGCTGCCCGCGCTGCCACAGCACGCCCCGCCGGCGCCTCTCGACAATTAATTTGTCATGCCGATAATAGTGACAACCGCCATGCGGCTGCTTTTCGTCGCCTGGCTCCTGCTGCTCGTCCTCGCCGTGCTGCGCCTGCGAGGCGAATCCGCGCTCGCGACCTCTCTGCCCGCCTACGAAACGCCCTCCGTCGAGTCGGCCCCCGTGCAGCACGCCGCCCCCCCTCGCACGGCCACGGGGCGCTCGGCGCCGTGCAGCACGCCGTCATCGACTCGGTCAACCCCCTCTCGCTCGCCGGGGGCGCGCTCAACGCGTTCGGGCTCGCGCGCAACCCCGTGGGAGACGCCGTCTCCGGGGCCGGCAAGCGCGTCACGTCCTTCATAGCCAGGCACACGCCCGTCGCCGGGCTCACGCAGAAGGGCAAGAGCGCCGGCTGCCGGCTGGCCAGGATGCTCACCTACAACTTCGCCAGGTGCTGAATGTCTATTTATTCATCAATAAACGAATCCTTGCGTTCATCCCCTCCCACTCGCGGCTCGCGGCTTGGATAGGCACCGCACCCGTTTGCACCCCACCCACTATCCACCTTCGTCCGCCCACCCGCCCGCGCCGCCCGGTGAAGGCCGATTTGGACCGTTTTTGACTATCCAGCGAGTGGCACCGAGAATGCACGCTCGAGGGGTGCCATTCGGGGCACGTCCCGACACGCGATTGCCGACACGCGGCGGTGGATAGTCACTTTTGGATAGTGGTGTTTTTTTTACTCGAAAAAGAAATTTATTTTATGGTAGTGCAAATTGGAAAAAAAAGACTTAGCGTATACAGCATACACATGCACGCATGCATGCCTCCACAGAAATAAACTTGGAGACGGGGTCGAAAAAAAGCCTCTATCCAAAAGTGACTATCCAACGAAAGCCATCGAGAACCCCGTCTCGACGGGTGCCCCCAGCGCAGACCTGCGAGACGCGTGTGGCGGGCAGCGACAGTGGATAGGCAAAAAGGGCCTTTTTTGACCTTCAGCCCGCGAGAACCCCGTGTCGCCCAGGGAAGGTGGATAGGCACTCGGGCAAAAAGGCCCCCGGCCAGCATCCACTCCCTCAAGCCCGCCCCGCGCCCTCACTCTTGCGCTGCCGGCGTGCCCGGCTGCACAGCCCCTTGCGGATCTTCTCGTCCCTCGCCCTGTACTTCTGGAGCAGAGACGCCGGGAGCAGGTACAGCCCGAAACGCCGCACCTGACCGAAACGAGCGCACGTGCGGGCGTTACCCCACTGCTTGCCGCGGGGCGCCCGGCCGATGCCGCAGTAGTTACGGGACCGAACGATAGAGTCGTCCTTGGACAGTTTCAACGGCATAGCTGCCTCACTAATGCACCACACTTTTTGCTGACGACCGCCACCCCTGCCCACTGCTGCCAACTGCTGCCAACTGTCAACCAGCACGGGGGGTCGCCCTCGCGGAGCCTAGCCAGTGCTGAGAAAGTGCTCCACCCACCCGAAAAGACACCGAGTCCTATTGCCTAGATCCTAGCAAACCGACCCCTCGTTGCCCTTTCAGACTTTGAAATTTTACAATAATTCTGGCACACCTGCAAAGCCCCGGCCCGGCGAGACAGTCTTCCCACCCCTTGTCCGTGACCTCTCGGTTTGTTAGTCTGAGTCCGAGTAGTATATACGACCCTTATCCTCCCATTCCTGCCTAGCCCATTCGGCCAGCCACATGTGCTGCTTTGTCTCGTCTCTGTCAATTTCCTCAGCCGCCTTTGCCATATCTGCCCTTCTTTTATCATAAGAGGCTTGGTTAGAATTTCTTCCGATTTTATCGTTCTCTGCGGCATATTTTTCAAATTTTGCACGTGCAGCGTCGTTGCTGACATTAGGAATGGCATCGCCTCCGATGACCCAGCTCCATCTTTCAAAGAAGTCGTTCCAGCGGTTCTCGTACCTTGTCTCTAACTTCTTGCGCTGATGGTTAATGATAAATGCCACATCGCATTGATCTCTCGTTATCCTGCGCGACGTGCGCGGTGTCGAATCTGACGCTCTGACACGGTGCCGATAGCCTCTCCCGATGTGCAGATGACAGCCTCCACCTTGGTCACGGTTCTTGCACCTCTTGCCGCTTTTCGTAGGTGCGCCGCACTTGATCATGACACATCTCAGAGTTACATAAAAAATGTGGTTGTCCTTTAAGACTTTGAAAAGCCACCAATAACTTTGGCATCACCTGCAAAGCCCCGGCCTGGCAAGACGACCTTCTCACCCCTTGTCCCTGCTGCCACGTGTCACCACATGATTGGTTGGCTCATGAAACCCAGTTATCCCAAACGCAAAAAAGCCCCCTGCCTGCACCTCTTCGGGTGTTGACAGGGGGCGGATGACAGCATCAGGGTGCGTGCGCAGCCAGACAGGCCACTCTGGTGTCAAAGTTTGACATATCCTGGCCAAAAATAATATCTAAGACACCCAGTATAAAGAGTTTCTTTTCCCGAGCCTCCCGGTGTCCAGCCGTCCGACGGACGGGAGGACGCCCCGGGTGCCGCCCAAAAAAATGGATCCATTTTTTTGGGCGGCACCCGGGGCGTCCTCCCGTCCGTCGGACGGCTGGACACCGGGAGGCTCGGGAAAAGAAACTCTTTATACTGGGTGTCTTAGATATTATTTTTGGCCAGGATATGTCAAACTTTGACACCAGAGTGGCCTGTCTGGCTGCGCACGCACCCTGATGCTGTCATCCGCCCCCTGTCAACACCCGAAGAGGTGCAGGCAGGGGGCTTTTTTGCGTTTGGGATAACTGGGTTTCATGAGCCAACCAATCATGTGGTGACACGTGGCAGCAGGGACAAGGGGTGAGAAGGTCGTCTTGCCAGGCCGGGGCTTTGCAGGTGATGCCAAAGTTATTGGTGGCTTTTCAAAGTCTTAAAGGACAACCACATTTTTTATGTAACTCTGAGATGTGTCATGATCAAGTGCGGCGCACCTACGAAAAGCGGCAAGAGGTGCAAGAACCGTGACCAAGGTGGAGGCTGTCATCTGCACATCGGGAGAGGCTATCGGCACCGTGTCAGAGCGTCAGATTCGACACCGCGCACGTCGCGCAGGATAACGAGAGATCAATGCGATGTGGCATTTATCATTAACCATCAGCGCAAGAAGTTAGAGACAAGGTACGAGAACCGCTGGAACGACTTCTTTGAAAGATGGAGCTGGGTCATCGGAGGCGATGCCATTCCTAATGTCAGCAACGACGCTGCACGTGCAAAATTTGAAAAATATGCCGCAGAGAACGATAAAATCGGAAGAAATTCTAACCAAGCCTCTTATGATAAAAGAAGGGCAGATATGGCAAAGGCGGCTGAGGAAATTGACAGAGACGAGACAAAGCAGCACATGTGGCTGGCCGAATGGGCTAGGCAGGAATGGGAGGATAAGGGTCGTATATACTACTCGGACTCAGACTAACAAACCGAGAGGTCACGGACAAGGGGTGGGAAGACTGTCTCGCCGGGCCGGGGCTTTGCAGGTGTGCCAGAATTATTGTAAAATTTCAAAGTCTGAAAGGGCAACGAGGGGTCGGTTTGCTAGGATCTAGTGCCAAGCTGGATTGCAAGGGCACGTAGGTTAGGGTAACCTAGCTATCCTGCACTAGTGCTAACCAATGAGATGCTGGCTCAGTCCAGCTAGATCTACTACTCCAGCTAGGACTGATACGATGCCCTCAGGCATTGACTGCCTAACAGCACTACGTGGATGGTCCTGGACCTCCCCTAGGACCTCCGTACAGGACTAGCACTGCAGCCAACCTTGTGGTCTGCCTCACAGCTAGCTCACAAACCCTACCACGTGCGTATCACGTGCGTGTGTCCTATGCAGATCTCAGTGCTAATATCTAGCACCCACGTGCCCAACATGGCACGTGCGGATCTAAACCCTAGTAGAGATCTGTCCAGTGTACTACACCACCGTCCAGGTTCGTATCCCACTTGGGAGACGGAGACAACGCCACGTGTACAGATTCCTAAATACCAGCGAATTCCATTTATTCGTTACCCCGATATTCACAGTCTTCTTTCCCACACAGCAAAATATGGTGTTGTTCTTTCTCAGTTACATCGTTTTTCCCGTCTTTGTTCTTATATCGTGTGGATTTCATCAAGACTCTTGTTGAACTCTTGCATCGTTTATTGGTCAAAGACTATGACCGAGACATTATGCTCCGTCAAGTCCGGTGTTTTTTGCAACGTCACCCACATCTGTTCGGTGCTGCCCCTTGGCACAAGCTCTACAAACAGGTCGTGGACCGGCTGGATCGCATAGTATCTCCGCACATCTGAACCCTGTGATGTCAGATCTCCTTTGCGGCCGTTCCGAGCTTGGCACTGGATTCGTTGTCCGCATCGTCGCGTCGCTGCAGCAACACGATGTTTTCTGGCATACGCGGGCTTTTGGTTCCCGCCACACATTTGAAAGTGCTGTCCTCCGCCTTTTTGCCTTTGCACCGTGTGCAGTTCTTGGACGTTTGGAATCATGGCATGGCTATTAAACGTGATGACTGACTAGCTAGACCTTTTCAGTGGCTTTCCATTTGCGGGTATTTCCTCGTAAATGGTGGGAGTGCGATCGCAGCAATGGTGCTCACCACTAGACACTCCCGGCCAGTTAGGCTCGAAACACACGCCCTGATCAAGCATGCTGTTTCCGGCCCCACCGTCTAGGTCATCTAGTCGCTCTACACGTAAGCCAGCCATAATTTCAATGCACAAGGATACACATTTCCATCACCATTCATCTTCATCATCCTGAACGACTCGAACATGCGGACAAGATAACGGCAGGCTCGAGCTACCATGGTCCGGATTCTCCCGATTTCTGGCCTGCGCTGGTTGTCTCCTTGAGATAGTCTATAGGCCTGAAGTCCTAGAATAACTCCCATTATTACTTTTCTTTTGGGAGTGAGGGGAAGACTCTTCCCACAACCCACTCATATGCCAACCTACTGCTTGGATACAAGGTTCCCCACAGGGACAAACCAGGACACTGAAAGAGATGCATTGTTAAAAGCGCCCATAGCTCCTCCGTGTTGGATACAACATCCACACTGGTTGTATGCCTGTATTGGGAAAACAAAGTCAGAAAAATAGAACCACACGTTTTATTGACAAACAACAAGCCATCAATAAAGGAGGACCCTTCTGACCTCGATCTTTAATGACGCGAACAGAGTCTACGGGAGCTGTACAAGCTATACTGCTTATACTTTTTATGCGCAAACCTTTTAGCTAAGGTTAACCCATAGTCCGCTGACCCATTTTTGGCACTTTCATACCCCTGAAAATGAAAAAAATCATAACTCACAGGCCACAACTCCAAATACCCCCAACCAAGATGCTAGGAGTATCTACACTTCAAGGGCTTTCAGAATATGCAATAATACCATGGCTTTATCAAAGCATTTGGATGATAGCTCTAGTCAAAGTTGGCCAAAAGACGATCTTTTTTCCCCAAGGAAAAGTTAACCCCCCACTTTTTTCCCAGGGAGGGTAGGGAACCTCAATACCAACATAGGACAACTTAGTTGGATAGTCCAATGGGGGTTTCCTTGGGTCAGACCACCCGGATAACCCATTACCTCTATATAACGTGCTCATATATGTGTGTGGGTTACGCGCGTGTAAACAGCTATCTATGACATGCAACACAATAATGCATTATAAAAAGCTATAAAATGCTGCCAAAAGTGCTGGAATACAAACACGTTGCCTACCTGCACTAACGGAATGATACACTCCAAAGATATGCCATAAACTGGGCACTTTCAGGGCTGAAACCACTCTCTACAACAGGCATGAAAGCTTGCTGAAATATGCAAAGATAAAATCGTCATATATATTGCATGGGAGACGAATTCCGCTGCAAACAACACGCAAATACGTTGTCGTACCCAGCTCGTTCATGTCCTTCCCGGGGTCCGCTGGCCGGGACCACCATAACTCACAGATACCGTGGCTCTACGGGCATAGGCCGCCATAGCCGCGTCAAGCATGCATCCTTTATGATTACCAGGTTGATGTTTCGTTCAAAGATGACCTATAAATGCGTCCGCATTCGCAGCAAATGCTGCAGGGGACATCCCGTAGCAAACCTGGATGCTCGGGCTGGCGCAGACTGCCCGGCCATAAGGAGAAAATCGACCTATGATAGGCGATGACTTGTCTGGCACTGACGACCAGGAAGGCAGTATTTTCCTACCTGTATTTTCCCAATCCTAAAAATCTGGCCATGCCTGACCTACGAAAATCACGCATCATCATTCTGAGCAACATTCTAAACCGTTTCTAGCCGCGAGACGCAAATTTCCCTGATAACGGCACGTTGGCAGCCATATCTCGTTGCGCGCGCGCGCGAGTGAAAATTTCCCGCCAAAGTCACGTGATACTTTCTCAATGCACGTTGTAATTACCAAGCTATGGCGAATAACCCCCCCAAACCTATGCATCACCTTCGTCCCTAAGTGTTCCCAGACCCACCGGACAACTTCCCTCCGTCACGGGTGGCGCGGCGCTCCGGGAATTACGTGGTTTATTACGTTAAGTCAAAGTGTATGCGATCACATACACTTTTCGGACTATGGGTTAACGCATATTCTTACATCCTGCGCAGGATGTAAGAATATGCGTTAACCTTAGCTAAAAGGTTTGCGCATAAAAAGTATAAGCAGTAGCTTGTACAACTTAAAACCTTTGCGCGTTGGGGCGGAATATTAAGCGGCTCCCTAACTAGGGTTTACTTCCGCATCGAATTACTAATTCGATATCGAATTACTGATTCGATATTAATCCCGGGAATAGGTTCGATATCTACCTCGCTAGGCGATTAATTAGGTCCGACCGGTGCCCCGGCGGATCCTCCCAAATAATCCCTACTCGGCACTGTCCCCACGAGGTTTCGAACCCATGACTTCCGCGCCGCGCCGGTTCTAAGTTGTACAAGCTCACGCTTATACTTTTTATGCGGAAACCTTTTTGCTAAGGTTAACGCATATTCTTACATCCTGCGCAGGTGCGTCACTCTCAAACAACAAGAAGCGTCCATACGCACAACATCCTTGCCAGAACACGTTTTATGAAATGCCTTATACCTTCCCGAAGAGCTATAGGCTGCGACTGAAGCGGCCCTGATCACGACATCAACGAAAACAATCTAAAGCTGCCAGGTATTCGACAACACAACGGCAAGCGACGGCGAGCTAGCTGGCGGAAACTGCCCAAAAAGAACGCAAAAAACCTCGAACGATGAGCTCATAGAAGAAAGCACCGATAGCAGCTAACGTTCGCGACAAATCTGTACCTTGCCCTCGTAAATCCCTCGCCCAGGCGCGCAACAACAGCCGTTCTTCCATGGACAGGTCAGACACACACTGCGCAGGTCTGAACAATTACTTACAGATAATGGCCGAAAATCTGGCAAAAAGCACCAGCTCGGTTTAGAATTCGATGCAACCGATATTAATGCCTGCTTCAAGGTCAGAACAGCCCCCAAAACCGCTATTTTACAGCCGCTATCATGAATTCTATTTCATTCCGCGCGACCAAAAAATTCAGATTACCCCCCATGCCGATGGCATAAAAAAACAACAGCGATATTGTAAACCAGCTGATTTCCGCCACAAACTAACATCATAAACTCATCTCCTTTTAGATTCGAGTAAAATTTTTGCATTTCGCCTGCCCTAGTGTGGTAGTTTTGCCTGAATGCAGTCGCCATGGCCACTTCCGCAAGGGGTGCGCGCACCGTGCACGTGAAATTTGTGACCTTCGGCTCCGGCGCGAATTTTTTGGCGCCAAAAAATTCGGGGGTGTCCCGTCCCCTTAATTGGGGAATTCATTGCTGCGTGGTCCCCCAACGGGGACACGAGAATAATAATCAAGATTGATTAATTAACTCAGCGATCAATTATGTGAGACTACCATTGCAATTTGCTGTCTATGTCAGTAAACAGGCAGGCAGGCAGCTAGGCAGGCAGGCAGGCAGGCAGGCAGGCAGGCAGGCAGGCAGGCAGGCAGGCAGGCAGGCAGGCAGGCAGGCAGGCAGGCAGGCAGGCAGGCAGGCAGGCAGGCAGGCAGGCAGGCAGGCAGGCAGGCAGGCAGGCAGGCAGGCAGGCAGGCAGGCAGGCAGGCAGGCAGGCAGGCAGGCAGGCAGGCAGGCAGGCAGGCAGGCAGGCAGGCAGGCAGGCAGGCAGGCAGGCAGGCAGGCAGGCACCTAAACACACAAGCATGCCAACGTTTATGCAAGGAAGAATTCAATGTAGGGAAGAAGGGAGGGGAGGAAGGAAGAAGCCTGCTGCCGAGGGAGGGTGGAGGCAGGGATTAAGTGTTTACCTTTTTTTCATTCCGTACAAACAGATATGCACATGTACGTCAGCGTTGCAAGTAGCGCAGCAGCAATTCTTTTTGGGACAAGCTTCGTCTACATAAAAGTATAGTTTTGTTAGGATCGGATGTTACGTCCCGGCCCTTTTGGTTGGACGTAACAATGGAATAAATTACTAAGGCCGTGTGGCCGTTGTACTGGGTTTTATGAATCTTGACTATTGTGTGAATTGGACTAGTTATTTTGGTCCTAGGTTGACCTTTTAGGGGCCGGTGCCGTGGCGCCGCACCAGTTCTGGGTCTGTCTATAGTTCTAGGCGTGGATCCTGTAGTTGGGGGTCGATGTCGGCCCGGATCCTACGCGGAATGAGTGACTTGGATTGTCCAATGGGATTTGGCGTTGTATCTGCGCCGCAACCAACCTAGGTTAAATTAGTCCGAGGACGAGAGTCTCGTCCTCTTGGTTTGATGAATGATAAGTGCGAATACGCCTACACATTGAGCCCGGGGCAATTATCCATTTGTAATTGGTCTTGCTAGCCATTATAAGTGTGTACAATTAGCTTGGCATCAAGCCGTGATGCCAGATATCTCACGACTCACGTCGTGAAGCGCAACCTACATTAGGCCATCTTGAATTATTCCTAATTCCGGCAAGGAGGGTCTTTCGCTACGTAGCTCAGGCTAGGTGTGTCTGGGCTGGGACGTAACATCGGAAGTCTGAACGTCCCGGCTGTTACCGCTCGTTGTCTCTGGCACCACAATAACGTTGGCGCCTGGCGTCATTGGGATCGATGAGTCATTGGGATCACACGACGCACTTCCCTTACTGCCAGGAGGACCACTGGGGCGCGTTTTCTTCATAGGACCCTTTCCCTTGCTGCCGCCAGCCGAAGCGGCTCCATTATGCTTGGGCTTTCGAGCCATACCTCGCGTCTTTCCTGTTGAAAACACCCGTGTGTCCTGCGAAATAACACAGCCGCTCAGCCGGTGATCAACGTACGTTAAGCTGCGCCGGCAGCTTCCCCCCTCCCTATAAAGATTTATCCAACTATATTAAAAACCAACAGAGAATACCTGCTTGCATTGGAGGCACTATGTACTCCACACTATGTACTCTTGGATCGAGTACATAGTGTGGAGTACATAGTCACTCCTTCCTATGTAATACGGGCGTGTCTCACCGCGTCGGCAGTCCCCTATTCGGAAATCCCGGATCATATGTACTCCACACTATGTACTCTTGGATCGAGTACATAGTGTGGAGTACATAGTCACTCCTTCCTATGTAATACGGGCGTGTCTCACCGCGTCGGCAGTCCCCTATTCGGAAATCCCGGATCATATGTACTCCACACTATGTACTCTTGGAGTACATAGTGTGGAGTACATAGTCACTCCTTCCTATGTAATACGGGCGTGTCTCACCGCGTCGGCAGTCCCCTATTCGGAAATCCCGGATCATATGTACTCCACACTATGTACTCTTGGAGTACATAATGTGGTGGAGTACATAGTCACTCCTTCCTATGTAATACGGGCGTGTCTCACCGCGTCGGCAGTCCCCTATTCGGAAATCCCGGATCATATGTACTCCACACTATGTACTCTTGGAGTACATAGTGTGGAGTACATAGTCACTCCTTCCTATGTAATACGGGCGTGTCTCACCGCGTCGGCAGTCCCCTCCCTATTCGGAAATCCCGGATCATAGCGAGTGCTGCTGCATTGTAGGCACTATGTACCTATGTACTCCACACTATGTACTCTTGGAGTACATAGTGTGGAGTACATAGTCACACCTTCCTATGCAATACGGGCGTGTCTCACCGCGTCATGACTCGAGTACATAGCTTAGTGTGGAGTAGATAGCCCTGGAATAGAAGTCCTAATAATCCCTGCCACTTGGCGAATAGCAATCGAAGTTCCTGTGCTTAGGTGACAACCATATAGCAGTAGCCAGGCGTGTAATGATATGTAATCATGTGTAATCATCTGTAATCATTTGTCCTTTTTTGGTAATCATGTACGTGTAATCATGTGTAATCATGTGTAATCATCGGTAAAAATCGGTAATCATTCGTCCTAATTTTTTGGTAATCATTTCGGTCAGGGTCACGTGCTTGTCTGCATGATCGATCGTCCAGACAAGCTGCACTGCCCCCAAGACCCTAAGTTACTGTACACAAGATGATGGAGTTGTTGGGTGTTGAAATGGAACAACGAGGGTCGAAAGCCTGCGCTTAATGTAAATTATTAATTACGAGCGACCACCATGGAAAGTCCCGTTACAGCCACCATGGAAAATCCCGTTGACATCGCGCAAAAACAGGAAAAGAGAAAGCGGCAAGTGGCCGAAGCAGTCCGCCGGTGGCGGTTGAAAAAGAGGGGGAAGAAGAGGGGGACGACTCAATGCATACGTAGTCAGGCGATGGAGGGTGGCAACGCCGCTCCCCCTATTCGTCAAGACAACGTCGGTGCAAGAAGCACCATAATGCCTGGGCGTGATGGGTTGCACGCTTTCCGGCCAGTGCCCGGGGCTGCGAGTGTCGCCCGCCCCACGGCTATCCCCGCCTGTGCTGCAGTTCGCCCCGTCAACCCCGCTGTGATGACTCGCGACGTTGCCGTGTCGCCACTTTGTTTGGCTACCATCCCAGATCCCCCGCTGGCACCCACCGGGGCATGCCATTCGGTGCACACCAAGGAAGCATTGCACAGCAAAGGACATACCGGCGTTGCACGTGCACAAGATGCTTCCAAGCGTCCGGACGCCTGCTGCGGTACACCGAATGCGTGGGAAGCAATGCAGGCCAGGCTGGCAGAGATGACCACCTGTGCAGAAACCCGGGACATTGTTGAGCGAGGCTTGATGCGGTACCCCCACGTGAGTTTGGGGAAGCGCTTAGGCGCCGGCCTCTTTGGGTCTGTGCACCTTGTCAAGTCCACTTTACCTGGCTTTGACCATCCTCTGGTCGTGAAAGTGGCAAAGATCCCGCGCGCCACAAACGTCGTGCACATACAGCAGGTAATTGTGGATCTGAGTGCTGGAGTGGCCAGGGAAGCTGCTCTCATGACCATTGCGGGGCGTCGAGAGGGCACCTAGCTGTCCACGTGTTGCAGGATTGTGGGCCCCACTTGAGACTGTAGGTGGCATAGTCATGGAGATGGTGACGGGTGACTTGAAGGCTGCCCGTGATGCCTCCGAATACAACCGTCCCTTTGATGTGCGCACGCCTCCCATCTTGGCGAAGTGCGCCAAAGTTTTATCCAATTTGCACTCGGTTGGAATCATTCATAACAATCTTAAGTGTGACAACATTTTGTACAAGGTTGAGGAGGGCACGGCGGAGCCAACCATCTACATTGGAGACCTGGGCCAGGCAACCATGCAGAGTGAACGAGATGGCACCCATGCGTTTGCCGGGGCAGTCCCGGTGGCAGCCGGCCACGGTGTTGCATCCAAGTGCAAAGGCCTTGAGGGGAACGATACAAGCTCGGCCAGAGCACGATGTTTATGCTTTCTTGGTCATGGTGGACGACCTGTTCAGGAGGTCGCCCAAGTGCTTTGTCCGCAAGTCAACGGACCCAGTTCTGTGGGAGCTGTACGTGTAGGAAGATTGCTTTTCGACAACAATACAAGCACGATATTGTGTTACCTGACATGGCCGTGCTGGCGGACATGTTCCACAAAGCCCGCATATTCGTGCCCGATGCTTACCCCAAGCAGTAACCGTGTTGCATCCCAAGTGCAAAGGCCTTGAGGGGAACGCTACAAGCTCGGCCAGCCAGGGCACGATGTTTATGCTTTCTTGGTCATGGTGGACGACCTGTTCAGGAGGTCGCCCAAGTGCTTTGTCCGCAAGTCAATGTTCAGACCCAGTTCTCCATGAGGTGTGTAGAAAGATTGCTTAAATCTGTACAGTATGATTACCCCATATTCATCTTAAGTGGAAGGACATATGCTACTCGTGCATGTGGTGTGTGCCCATGATGCGCCACACACCAGATGACGCCTAGCTTTATTTATTTAGTTATGGTGTGCCCACGCAGAGAGCTACTCTCTGCTGAGACGCCATGCCCTAGCTTCTGTATAGCCATGCTGGTCTTCCCCCCTCTGTCGGTGCCCCTACTAGGCTAGGCGCCTGAATAGAGTGGTGGGCAGGTGCACTTTGTGCACCCCGAGTAGGTACGTGGCAGTTTACATTCCCCCACCTGCAGGAAGTAGCCCAGAGTGTATTAAAAGCCATATGCCCCTTCTCAGGGCTATGTGCTACATATTCTCCCAGCGGAGTTTTGTTACTAATTTATTAATCACACGTTCATGGCAGGGGCGAGGCACATAAGTCCTTTTTTTTTGTTATGATTCAATCATCCATGTACACGTACAACGAGGGAGCTAGCACCCTAGCTTGTATCACTGCCTCCCTGTTCTTACGTACAGGGCCAAGACGTGGACCCTCACCGCCGACCTTGCCAACTTCTACCCCGTGCATTGAGCTAGCTCAATGCACGTTGGCAATGTTCACAAGTTTCTGGCGTTGTGGCATGCAGTTGGTGATTTCCAACTGGCAGCAAGTGTTCCGGCCCGATTTGCCTCAGCGTCTAAAAGGTTCCGGCACTATCTATTTCACCTAACTAAGACCTGTGCACCTTGGAGGTCAGGGGTTCGAAACCTGCCAGAGACAGTTGCGGCGCAATATCATTTGCCTGCACTAGCCCAGGCGGTTGTCTCCAGGTCTAATCGACTCCCCCTCCACGAGGCCAGGTTTTAGTTAGGTGAAATAGTGCCGGAACCTTTTTGCCGTTGGGGCAAATCGAGCCGGAACACTATTTTGCCCGGATTCACCACTTCCGGGCACCCAAGTTGATTCGGCCGAATTAAATTGGGTGCCCAGAAGTGGTGAATCCGGGCAAAATAGTGTTCCGGCCCGATTTGCCCCAACGGCAAAAAGGTTCCGGCACTATTTCACCTAACTGTCGGGTCCTCCTCGACGGAGGACTCCCGGCCGCTGCCGGCATCGCTGCCAGCTAGCATGTTCGCCACCCTCCTGCCTACCCCGCAGGGCGGCACGGTAATCCATGCCTTCGGACGAAGCCGACAGACTGGACGCAGAAGATCCCTCATTGTTCGACAGATCCGACATTGTTGGAGAGTAATAGTTAGATGAGATGCTTAGGCTGACACACGGATTTCCGGCCTGCGCGCCGCGTATTGCCTACCGCGGCTGAGCGGGACACCTCAGTACTGTACGGCAGGGTGTACGGTACTGAGGCGTCAGGTGGACCGATGTGCGGTTAGTGCCAGACTGTGCCTAGACTCTAGCTCGACCCGCCAGATCCGGGTTATCCGGGTCTGACGGGCCGAGTGTAGGTGATGCTAGTGACGTGGTCGCATAGCATTGCAGTGTACAGTTGTCCACTGGTAGGTGCTGCAGGTAGCACCGCCATAGGCATATATAGGCGTAGCACTGGGGAGTGCCGCAGCACCCGAGTTTGCCCAGACGTTCCATTCTGAGCCCTCAAGCTTACACTACTCTCATTGTATTATTGCTAATACAACCATCGTTCCCTTTCAGCTTTCAGCAGCTGTCCATCGTCGTTAGACTCGATCCAACTTGGACTGAAAAGCTTTTTATTTTTCCGAAAAACAAAAAATATGGCTTCCAACAACGGCAACGACAACAACAAGAAGGCGGGCAAGGCGCCTGCCAGGCGCGTATCCCCCCGACTCTCGCCGGAGGGCACGCCCTCCGCCAACGATGCAGCGAGGGTGACGCCCAACGTCACCTTCCGCACGGTGGTCGCCGACCACCCCAGGCGTCGGACCCCGCAGGTGGGGACCGGCGCCCGGAGGATGGCGAGCGGACGTCCGTTTGCCACTGGCGGTTCGTCCGCCATGGCACCCGGGGGGCAGGTCCCCCGGGCACGTAATTCCCCCGTCGCAGGTGATGGGGGTCGTGAACGGAGTGACTCCTCGGAAGAGGACGGGGAGGTGCGCCTGCGAGGCCACGGCCTTCGCTCGAGATTTCTTCACAGACGCCAGCGACGTCTGGTAATCTCTCGGTGGGCCGACAGATGGCCACCATGGACATCGACCGTTATGGTGCGCATGTTCCGCCGCCTGTGGAGTTCGGGCGCTTACCGCATCTTCTCCCCATCGGAGAAGACGACATCCCAGCGTTCATTTCGGTGAACGGCTGGATCATTCATCAGCGTTTTCAGTTGACAGGAGATGAGCCGATACATGCGATTGAGGTTCATCGGGCGCAAACGATGATCGAGGGTCGTCTGAGGATGCAGTTCCACCTGATCCAGGTGGCAGTTTGGCTGTGGTGTTTCGCCAATCGGCCGAGGCGCAATCCCGGCACTGTTGATCAGTGGGCGTCCAGGCAGCGTCAGAGAGAGGCGCTGCGCGTGGTCGCCAGACAGGAGCGCTGACTCCGTTGGGCCGTGGCCCCAAGTCACGCCAGTTGGCTGGGGCCCGGAGAGGCGTGAGGCGGCTGCGATGCCGCCTGCGACGGAGCGCGGGGCGGCAGACGCCCCAACACGCCCATGGGTGGTGAAGCCACCCAGGACCCTCTGGCAGGTCAGAGGGTCCAACCTCAGCCGCGGGCTCCCCCGCCCAGCGTGGGGGGCCAGGTGGCTGAGGAGGCCACCGGGGTCGCAGGGACCCCGGCGGCGACACAAGCGCCCGGGGTCGCAGGGACCCCGGCAGCGACGCCGGCGCCTCCGGCGCTGGCGGGGGATGCAGCCCCCATGGAGGGTGTCACGGGCACCTCCAGCGGCTCTGGGGGGCAGGCCCCCTCTAGTCGCAACAAGGACAAGGCCCTGGCAGGGCCGGAGGGGCCTCAGGGTCCCACCTGGGCAGGGCAGCAGCCAGCACTGCTGGAGGGCGACCTGGAAGGTCAGGACTTCATCACCCTGGGTGATGAGGCCGTGTGGCGTGCCATACAGACAGCCACAGCCTCCTTCCGTGGGCTGGCCGACAGGAGCCAGCAGATGCACGTCGCGGAGGCGGGCAGCCTGGTGTGTGCGATTATCACGCACATCCTGGGCTTGCCCAACCTCCAAGCGGGCACACGCAGGGTGTGTGACGACCTGCTGCCTGCCCTGCAGGCCTCCTCTCAGGGAGGAGGGTGCAGGGCAGCAGGGTGCGCCTGGTGCGACTCTGGAGCTCCTGCACAATGCCATCCTGAAGGGGCGGGTAGGTGGTTGCCTACCTGGCTGCATCATGATTTACTAACCCTACTGACGATGAAGTGTCCCTCTCTCCCACCTTCCATGATTGGGAGGAGGCCCGCAGCAGGAGGCGGGAAGTGACACACACTCACACCCCCACCCAGCCCACCCCTATGTTGTCTAACCCTCCTACACAGCCCATGTTTGCCCATCCTGCTCAGCTCACTCAAGTAGCACTTCCCTCTCAGCATGTCTCTCCTGTGAATGCTGCAGCAGCAACACCATCTTCTCCCTCTCCCCCTGCATCCCCCTCTAGGTTGCCCACTTACAATGAAAACCGTCCTGTGGATAGGATTAATGTCAGGGGGCTGCCTGAGGGGTATACTAGGGAGCAGGGGAATCATGCACTTCTCTCTCTTCAGCTGGCTAGGGAGGAACTGAATGTCAAGAATTGGTTTGGATCTCTCATGCAGGGGGATTTTTACCATCAGTCCTCTCTCAGATTCAGAATCTCATTCTTGTCTTCCAGCGTAGGTATCCCAAGTGGCAGGACACGCAGGCTAGGGCAGTTTGGGAGGCTTTCATGAAGGAGCTAACTGACCTCCTCTCCACCCCCTCATCTGTGGACATATATGGGGCATTCAGGTGGGTAGAGGAATACAGGGTCACATCAGTGGACTATGTGGCTGAGACAAAGAAATATGAGCTAGCCATCAAAGCACGTCCTGATGTCCAGCAGCTAGATCACAAGTTCTTGCTGCGTTCTTCCTTGAGAAACTCAAACTTGACAAAAACACCTACGCTATGCTTGCACAGGAATGGCAAAGTACTGGGAGGACATGAAGGAGGCATTGGATTATATCAAGCTGGCCTTGGCTCCCCTTAGCCAGGGGGCCATGGGCACCTCTGTAAAGAGGGTCAGGGGGGGAGAGGGAGGAGGAGGATAGGGAGAGGGAAGACAGGAGCAAGAGACCTGTCACTATGGCAGAAGTCAAGTCCCTGCTGGGACAAATGTTTAAGGGCAAGGGCAAGGGCAAGGGCAAGGGCAAGGGCAGGGGCTGGGGCAAGGGCAAGGGTAAGGGGCAGTCTCCCTCCAAGGGGGGCAGCTCCAGCAACAACAACAACAAAAACAACAACAACAACAAAACAAAACAACAACAACAACAACAACAACAACAACAACAAAACAACAACAAGAAGCAGGACAAGGAGGACAAGTCTTCTCAGCGGTGCACCCGCTGTGGCATGAAGTACCACCTGCGGCCCACCTGCCGCAAGAACGTGGACGAGCTGGGGCATTTGGACGTCCTGTGCCACAAGTGCCACGGGCCGCCCCACGGTGACCCCAAGGACTGCAAGCGGCCTCCTTACGGCAAGAAGTGTGAGTCTCCCTCTCATGCTGGCTTGAGTGTGCCTGCTTCACCTCTTCATCTGCATGCCCCACTGTCAGAGCAGTGAGCAGTTCTGGAAAGGTGCTACAGCTGGTTTCAGAAGATTATGTCTCTAAACCAACCTTCACATCTATGGTTCCCAAGGTGTGCAGAGTGTCCCCAGCAGAGGATGCTCATATCAGTTTTCAGGAGCTTGCTTTGCAGTTGCATTTCCTTTATGGGCATGAAGTGAGTGCAGAGGTGGTGGCAGCAGCAATAGGGGGGGCAGCACTCAGACGTGCATGCCAGGTGGTCAGATCCCACTGCCAGCATTGTCAGTTCAATGCACCCAAACCCCCTAAGTGGCATGTAGCTACCCCACCTAAGTGCAAGGGCAGGGTGGTAGGAGATGTCTTTCATATCAAAGGACAATCTTACTTGGCACTTAAAGATGCATGGTCAAGGTACACAACCATTGAACCATTACCTGGAATGGACAAGACACAGTTGCTCAGGGCTCTCTTGATTGCTCAGGCCAGGTACTACCCTGTGGAGGCATTGTTACTGGATCAGCAGTTCACGTGTCTTGCCAATGAACCAGGGTGTGAGGCTATTGATCTGGCTGGGCTAGAAGATCATGAGAGGCAAGGCATTATTGAAAGGGCCATCAGGTCCATTAAAACCCTTGTAGCCAAAGAAGATGGCAATCTGCTGGCTGACAGTGGGTCATATGCTGACAGAGCTCTGTGGTCCACCAGGTTGTGCCAAGTCCTCAACAGGAGGCCACTCATGAAAACCCCACAAGGGGTGGTCATTACACCAGATGGATTGCATGCAGGCATTTATCCACCTGAGGTACTAGCCCTATACAACGCACAGCGAGCACAGACAGCTAGCAGGTTAGCTGTCAAGGATGCAAAGCATCCACGTCCCACCTTCAGAGAAGGGGATCAGGTCCTATTCTACAAGGAGTCGGGACTAGGCAAGGTGGGTACCTGGCATGGGCCAGCCACCATCCTAAAGTTTAACACCACTGGCAGGACAGTGTTAGTTAAACACAATGACACGGGAAAGATTCACAGGTGTTCACCTCACAGGATGAAATTGTATTTTCCAACTGTGTCAGACGTGGCAGAGGAGGAAGAGCTGTTGGCCGACAGCCCTGTACAGTTGCCTGGCATCCCAGCGTTGCCCAGTGAGTGGTTGTTTGGAACACCCACTGGTGAGTGTGAGAGCCACACCCACTGTGACACCCAGGTCACCCTTGATGATTGCAGGCAGTCACTGCAGGCTTGGCCCCCTGCAGCAGAGGGTCACATTGGCAAAACAGGTGATCAGCAACCTATCACCTCTTCAAGTGTGAACATAGCTCAGCCACTAGCTGCACCTTCCAAACGCAGCCTAGCAGACGCTGTTCGCATTTTACAAGCAGCTCATAGAGCCAAAGCTCAAACTGCTGCAGGATCAGCTAAGGTGGGGAAGGTTGGGCAGAATGACAATAGCCCATTTATGGTTGCAGTGGACACACAAGCCCAGGTCAGCATTATCAGTGCCCTGGCTGTGCCCCATATGCCTTTGGAACCTTCACCCTGGCACCATGTGGCTGATTTCTCAGGGCAGTCATCCCTCAAGGTATTAGGTCAGGTCATGTTGACTATACTGGTATCCCCACCTTTTCAGGTATTGGAAGGTTATAAAGGGAATGCTTTGTTGGGGGATCCTTTTCTCTGTTACCCTGGTGTCATATCCAGTGATAGACTATCCATCCAGGACATGGGTGGTGTTGATCTGAATCATTTCAAAATTTCTCTTGAAAAACTTCTTAACACCAACATTGCTTCTGTAAAATTTGCTACACCCAAGTATGCCCCAGGGCAAGAACCCTGTGTGGCAGACTTGGTTCACAACCAAAAACTTCATCCCAACTCATTTGGATTGGGCAAGCATGATGTGGCTAAAATGTCTCCTCTTTCTTATGAACAGATAGAGCAAGACTGTCGCACACACATAGGATTCCTAAAATGGGTGGAGGCCTTTAACAAGGCCAGGGAAGAATGGGTAGTGCCAGATCCTCTTAGTCCTTCTCATACTCCACCTGTCACACCTATTGACAAAAAGCCTGCAGGGTGCAAGCACTTGCGCCTGAAGTTTGTGTGTAAACATAAGCCAGCAGCAGATGGGTCAGTCATTTTCATGCTAGACCTTGTGTGACAGAGTTCAAGGGCACCACTGATCTGACAGAGGCAGAGTTGTACACGCCAGGCATTCAGCAAACATCCTAAAAATCTTGCTGTCTGTCTTTGTGGGTCATCTCAATGATGGGGATGACTATGTATGTAAGGCTACAGACATTAAAAGGGCTTTCCTGAAAGGCTCACCTGAGATAGCACAACAAGTGTGGCATGGTCAGGTGTATGTAGTCTCCACTCCCAGAGTTTGGGCAAAACACATCCCTCAGCAGTACCTGAAAGCTAACATAGGTGTTGAAGGGCTGCAATCAGCTCCTCGAATTTTCAGGATGTCAGCTCAGGCTGTGTTTGAAAAGCTAGGGGCTAGATATGATGACATAGACCCTTGCTTCTTTGTGGTCCCACACCCTCATGGCATTCTCACCTTTGTGTGGCATGGGGATGATCAGCTGATTGCTGGGCCAAGGCGTGCTGTGGATGATTTTATTCAACAAGTGTCACAGCATTTTGAGATTGGCAAGCAAGTAGAGCTGGGCACCACTGCCATAAAATTTTGTGGCACAATGTTACAACTCCAGCAGCATCAAAACCAGTGGGTGTGTGCACTTTACTCTCCCAATGATTACATGCACAGCTGCTTGGAGGTTTTGCAAACAAAAATCAAACCTGGAGCCTGTCCTACCATTAGAGGCAAGCTGGGGTGGTTGTGCTCAACGTGTGCACCTCACCTGGCTGTGGTTAGCAGAGTTGATGATGATGTCTTGATGCAAGTAGGTCACAAAGCCATCACCAAAACTCTCCAGGAAGGCCCTCCCCTTATCTTGCACTCCTTGGATCTCCACAAAACCATTCACATCCAAGCTATGATGGATAGTTCCATGGAGTCCAGGCAGATTACCAAGTTGCAGGCAAGGGAGTCAGGCTTGTATTTTGTGCAGAATGATGATGCACCCTTGTCTCTCATTTCATGGTACAGCCGGTTGCATAGACGCAAGGCTGTCAGCAGCAATGCTGCTGAGTGCAGGGCAGTGGTGTCAGCAGTGCTTCATGCCAGGTACTTGAATCATGTGCTGGTTTGGTTGCAGATGCAAGCAGGCAGCAATGCTGGGGTGGTGGCACACTTGCTCACTGACAGTCAGTCAGTCCTCAGTTTCCTTGCTAACCCCTATGCTGTGCACACTGATCTTGACTGGGTGGTCCTTAAACAGGAGTCCACCTACTGGGAGTCCACCCGTCACGTGGAGGACAAACACAACGCTGCTGATGCACTCACTAAAGTGCCTCAGCAGGCAGCTGAACAATATCAGCTGTTGTACCACTTGATGAACCCCTATGGCAAGCAGGCAACCCTGCCCCATAGGGGGGACGCCTAGCAGGGTCCTGTTCACCAGGGCCGCCTAGGTCACCCAGTACCCCTTGGGCAGGTCCAAGGGGTAGGTTGTGGCTTCCAGCAAGGGGGGTTGGTTGGAGTCTGTTTTCATACATCTGCGTGCCCTATGCCCAATAAAATCTGTTTTGATTTTTTCAACACCATGGAATTTCGTTATGCACACCTTCATAGGTGGGCATGGGATGTATCTCACATTTTTCCACTAGGGCGTATGCCTTGGTGGATTGGCCTTGAGCTCAGTGGCTCAGGTGCCCCCATTCAAGTGGAGGGTCAAAGCTCCCTTGACAGGTGGTTACCCAGGACCCCAGTTCACTGTGGATCTCCTGGGCCACCTGGCCTCACTGTTCAGTGGCAGTAAAGGCATGGGTGCTGTCATGTTGTCTAGTACAACGTGCTCAGCACAGGTGCAGGATGAAATATTCCTGTCACCTGTCACCAGGACTTCAGTCACCATGTGCAGGGCAGGGGTGGCTGGTCCTCACACGTTGTGCAGGTGCAACGTGGCCAGGTCCAGGATGTCATAGTCCTGTCACCTGTCACTAGGACTTCAGCCCCCTCTGTGCAGGGCAGGGGTGGCTGGTCCTCACATGTTGTGCAGGTACAACATGGACAGTGCAGGGTGCAATAAACCTGTCCACTGTCACTCCTCAGGTTGCAGGTAACCTGAGCTCAGTTGACCCAGCCTGGCTGGGTATTTTTCTCTGAGTGGGCGATGATGATGGAACAACATGGAACCTCTTAAACGGTTACCTTGGCATTTTTACAATGGCTCTCTTGGCTGGTGATGCACTCCCTGGATAGGCAGACAGGCATAGCTATCTCCCTTGTGAGCTCGCGAGGAGGAGGAACTCCCCGGGCATGTTGAGCTAAACGTGATGCCATCACAAGTATTGCACGAGTTCTGGGGCCCATCTTTTTCAGTCCAGATGTTGCAGTATGGGTGTCAGTTGCTCAGCACCTCAGTCAGCTTGGAGTCAGTCTCCTAGCTGGGCAGGATCAGGCTTGAAGTCGCTAGCCTTCAACCTGAAAGGAAAACATAATGGGAGTTAGATGAGATGCTTAGGCTGACACACGGATTTCCGGCCTGCGCGCCGCGTATTGCCTACCGCGGCTGAGCGGGACACCTCAGTACAGTACGGCAGGGTGTACGGTACTGAGGTGTCATGTGGACCGATGTGCGGTTAGTGCCAGACTGTGCCTAGACTCTAGCTCGACCCGCCAGATCCGGGTTATCCGGGTCTGACGGGCCGAGTGTAGGTGATGCTAGTGACGTGGTCGCATAGCATTGCAGTGTACAGTTGTCCACTGGTAGGTGCTGCAGGTAGCACCGCCATAGGCATATAGGCGTAGCACTGGGGAGTGCCGCAGCACCCGAGTTTGCCCAGACGTTCCATTCTGAGCCCTCAAGCTTACACTACTCTCATTGTATTATTGCTAATACAACCATCGTTCCCTTTCAGCTTTCAGCAGTTGTCCATCGTCGTTAGACTCGATCCAACTGTAATGTGTAAAAAAACTGAGAGTTTTTTTAACAATGCAAGTTATGCACTGCATGTGGCAAATGGAAGCGAACGTGTGTCTTGATTATGCAATGGCTGGCATATATCAATCCATGCAAGCTTGCCTAGCTGGATTGCATGGGCACGTAGGTTAGGGTAACCTAGCTATCCTGCACTAGTGCTAACCAATGAGATGCTGGCTCAGTCCAGCTAGATCTACTCCAGCTAGGACTGATACGATGCCCTCAGGCATCGACTGCCTAACAGCACTACGTGGATGGTCCTGGACCTCCCCTAGGACCTCCGTACAGGACTAGCACTGCAGCCCTGCACCTTGTGGTCTGCATCACAGCTCACAAACCCTACCACGTGCGTATCATGTGTGTGTGTCCTACAGTCTGATCTCAGTGCTAATATCTAGCACCCACGTGCCCAACATGGCACGTGCGGATCTAAACCCTAGTAGAGATCTGTCCAGTGTACTACACCACCGTCCAGGTTCGTATCCCACTTGGGAGACGGAGACAACGCCACGTGTACAGATTGTCTAGGCCTGAAGTCCTAGAATAACTGGGGTCTCTGCCCTTTCTCCTGTTGTGCCCAGCAACTACGTGAGCTAGTACCCCCCAGAGCCTCTGCAGCCCCCAGTCCCCCTAGACCCCCTGGACCCCCTAGACCCCCCGGACCCCCTGGACCCCCCGGAGCCCCCGGTCCGAACAGAAGTCCTGTAATATCCACCGCCGCCGCCGCCTGTCCCGGCCCTGGGAGGCGGCGAAGAGCTAAACAGCCGTGGACCCCGCAGGGGGGAACAGGGGGAAAAGAGGGGGTCACTCACGCAGTTGCTGGGCATACACAGGGATTAAAAGCACTTCGGTGCTCCGTGACTCCCCAACGGGAGCACGTGTTTAATGAATTAATTAATTAATGCATGGCTGGCCTACGGACATGGGTGTCAATGAATAATAAATGATGAGGATTCAGGCTCGATCCCTTGGGGTCATCATGGCTTGCCTATGTATGTGGATGTCATAAAAGATTGCCATGATGAGGATTGAGGCTCCCTTCTTGTCATCATGGCTGGCGTATGTACATGGATGTCAAAGGACAATAAATGATGAGGATTCAGGCTGAGTCCATTGGGGTCATCATGGCTGGCCTACGTACATGGATGTCAAAGAATACTAAAGGTTGAGGATTCAGGCTCCTTTTGGGGTCATCATGGCTGGCCTACGTACATGGATGTCAAATATTAATAAATGATGAGGATTCAGGCTCCTTTTGAGGTCATCATGGCTGGCCTACGTACATGGATGTCAAAGAATACCAAAGGTTGAGGATTCAGGCTCCATTGGGGTCATCATGGCTGGCCTACGAACATGGATGTCAAAGATTAAAAAATGGTGAGGATTCAGGCACGGTCCATTGGGGTCATCATGGCTGGCCAACGTACATGGATGTCAAAGAATAAATTATGTTGAGGATTCAGGCATTCTTGTTGTCATCATGGCTGGCCTAGGTATACATGGATGTCAAAGAAAATTAAATGATGAGGATTCAGGCTCCCTTGGGGTCATCATGGCTGGCCTACGTGTATATGGATGTCAAAGAATACTAAAGGTTGAGGATTCAGGCATTCTTGTTGTCATCAAGCATGGCTGGCCTACGAACATGGATGTCAAAGATTAAAAAATGGTGAGGATTCAGGCACGGTCCATTGGGGTCATCATGGCTGGCCTACGAACATGGATGTCAAAGAACAATTTATGTTGAGGATTCAGGCTCCCTTGGGGTCATCATGGCTGGCCTACGTATATGGATGTCAAAGAAATAATAAATGTTGAGGATTCGGGCACCCTTGTTGTCGCGTCATCTTGGCTGACCTATGTATGTGGATGTCAAAGAATACTAAATGTTGAGGATTCAGGCTCCATTGGGGTCATCATGGCTGGCCTATGTATTAGGATGTCAAACATTAATCAATGTTGAGGATTCAGGCATTCTTGTTGTCATCATGGCTGGCCTACGTACATGGATGTCAAAGAAAAATAAATTATGAGGATTCAGCCTCCATTGGGGTCATCATCGCTGGCCTACGTACATGGATGTCAAAGAATACTAAATGTTGAGGATTGTTGAGGCTCCATCGGGGTCATCATGGCTGGCCTACGTATTTGGATGTCAAAGAATAATGAATGTTGAGGATTCAGGCTCCCTTCTAATGTCATCATTGCTGGCCATTGTACACGGATGTCAAAGAATAATTGATGTTGAGGATTCAGGCTCCCTTTGGGTCATCATGGCTGGCCTACGTACACGGAGTCAACTTGATTCATTGATTGAACAATGAGATACCACCCTTATATAATTAAAAATTGTACTTGATACTTTCACATGCATGCCCCAAATTGTGCATTTGGGCAGGTAATTTCCATTATGATAAGTATCATATTCTTAAGCAATATTGAGCAATTTAGGGGTTCTTTGGCGTTGTTGACCATGTTCATTCATGATAAAATGAACATTTTATGCAATAAAATCATATTCCACTCATTTTAATAAACCAAGCAAAAACCTTACAAGCATGCTTAAGATATGCATGATAGAGCAAGAAATAAGTTTGGCTTGGTAGGAAGCTCAATTCGTGACAGAAAAAAGCATTAAATATGACGTTATCACTCGATTAATTACTTGTATTCCGCCAGGCGCCCATCCGCATGCGTGGATGTGTGTGGGGGGGGCTGGCATGCATACGTGGGTGTGGCCGGGGGGGGGCTGGCATGCATGCGTGGGTGTGTGGGGGGGCTGGCATGCATGCGTGGGTGTGTGGGGGGGCTAGCATGCATGCGTGGGTGTACGTGGGGGTCTGGCATGCATGCGTGGGTGTGGGGGGGGTCTGGCATGCATGCGTGGGTGTGTGGGGGGGCTGGCATGCATGCGTGGGTGTGTGGGGGGGGCTGGCATGCATGCGTGGGTGTGTGTGGGGGCTGGCATGCATGCGTGGGTGTGGGGGGGGGCTAGCATGCATGCGTGGGTGTGTGTGGGGGCTACTAAGCATGCATGCGTGGGTGTGGGCCGGGGGGGGCTGGCATGCATGCGTGGGTGTGTGTGGGGGCTAGCATGCATGTGTGGGTGTGTGGGGGGGCTAGCATGCATGCGTGGGTGTGGGGGGGGGCTAGCATGCATGCGTGGGTGTGTGTGGGGTCTGGCATGCATGCGTGTGTGTGTGTGTGGGTCCGTGGCATGCATGCGTGGGTGTGGGGGGGGGCTAGCATGCATGCGTGGGTGTGTGGGGGCCGGTCTGGCATGCATGCGTGGGTGTGTGGGGAGGCTGGCATGCATGCGTGGGTGTGTGGGGGGGATGGCATGCATGTGTGGGTGTGTGGGGGGGCTGGCATGCATGCGTGGGTGTGTGTGGGGGCTGGCATGCATGCGTGGGTGTGTGGGGGGGCTGGCATGCATGCGTGGGTGTGTGGGGGGTCTGGCATGCATGCGTGGGTGTGTGGGGGGGTCTGGCATGCATGCGTGGTTGTGGGGGGGGGGCAGCATGCATGCGTGGGTGTGTGGGGGTCTGGCATGCATGCGTGCATGCGTGCATGCGTGTGTGTGTGGGGAGGCTGGCATGCATGCGTGGGTGTGTGGGGGGGCTGGCATGCATGCGTGGGTGTGTGTGGGGGCTGGCATGCATGCGTGGGTGTGTGCCAGGGGGGCTGGCATGCATGCGTGGGTGTGTGTGGGGGCTAGCATGCATGCGTTGGTGTGGGGGAGTTCGATGTTTGTTTGTTTTTTGAGCTCCCATGTCCTGAACAATCCTGAATCCCACTTTTATTAGCGATGCAATGACACCAAGTGATCATGAATCTAACTGCTAATTTTTTTTCATGGGCCTCACCGCCAGCCATCATGACAACAAGTGTCCAAAAACCAAATGTCCTCATTTGAGGACATAGTCCTCGTTTGAGACGGGGGGGGTCAGGGGCGCGGTTTTGGCGCCAAATTTGGTCCTAGGGTCACTTGGTGGGTTTTGGCGCGAAACTGGGATAGGTACTGAGCGCGCCAAGCCCCTGGGGTCGACAGGGGTCGACCGTACCTGGAAAATATGAGGCGACGAAAAGTACCTACAATAGCAAGAACATCGCAATGCAATCGAGTGTTTTGTCGAGTGGCGGCTATGGGGTCGTGCCAGTTCCGAGGCTTGCCTGAATGTTATAGGGCATTATTTTGCCCCGGACGAAGACAGCATTTTAGATCGTCATCTAGTGATTTCGAAGATGCTATTCTTCACGTGCAGGTGCTTTGTATATGTCGAAAATTTTGTTCATGAACGGATTTTGGCATTGTTGAAGAAAATCTGAGAGCTACGTAGATCGCATGATAGGTCAGTTCGCAGTTCGGTTTTACAATTTCTTTTTCCGCCCAGGCGCTGCGGATATCGCGAGTATGGGTTATGGTACGCTTCTGGGCTTATGGGCGACATGGGGAGAAGAGGGACCTGGGCAGTTGCATGCGTCAAAGAGTCTCTATTTTTTCGTCGTGATGTCGCAGTCGCGCCTGGCGAAAACCAGGGCGAGCGCGAGCCATATTTTTCTTTTGCCGCAAGGCTTGGTGCTTCCCACGCGTCACCGTCCTTTAATATATATTTCTTGAGCTGGCCCACGCAGCTGGCGGCCTGGGCGCACGTAAAGAACAAGGATCCGGCTGTCATTCTCAACCGCATCCTTCTAAGTAAGCGTGTTAAGCGGATTGTAACCTATATATATAACTCCCGCAGACGTGATAATTCCGGTTGCTTTCAATGCCCAACTTCGTGGTTTTGATTACGTTTATGTCCGGGGGATAACGGAAGTTTGCTGGGCGGTACTTTCTTTTCCCGTTGCGTCACTGAAAAGGTAAACGGCCTTGCGTTATCAAAACAGCAGCAAGTAGAAGTCGCTGTGCTTAATTGCGATGTGGTAGTTTGATTCATCACATATACTGCCTTGTTGCTGAGAAGTTTTTCAAGGCTTGCTGGTATGTTGCCCATATGTTTCTAATGCTTCAACTCATGTCCAAGTGATCAAGACTGGCTTGGAAACTTGAGCTTGTCATGTTTACATTGTGCTTGTGTTACAACTTGTGCCTCTTTGCAGTATATGTTTCATATATAACGTAAGGGTTCAACATGATGGTTTAGCACCGTGGTGGCAGCCAAGCCTCTACTAACGATCATGGACCTAACCTTGGCAAGTATTTGCATCATATTTCACTCTTTGGACTGAGCTAGCTTTACACCTGCTGTTTGGCCTGCACCAGGGTCCCTGGCTGCCAGTTCATTTTGTGCCCCCCCCTGGCAGGCTGCAGGGTCTAGGACTGCGAGGGTGTAACATAGACATGTTGTGGGCACCATGGGTGCATTTTCAGGACCAGCCATGACCTGGCCATGCCTTCTTTCTTGGCATATTGTTGACTTGAGTGCTATTTGGTCACTCGCGTAGCGACCCCCTTGCATTCATAAATCGTAAACAATTATACAATGAGCATATTTCATGGATGTTAAGCATTGCAACTCTTGAACATATCATAAATGAACATGGTTCCATGCCGTACCCGTGGATGTGTTGACATGTGTTAGTTATTACAAATGGTATCCATGCTAGAAAATGTCCTCATTTGAGGACATTTTCTTGGTGATTAGACACAAGTGATCCTTCAGGAATCCCTATATTTTTTTCCTTTAGGAATTAACCCTATATTTTCATTTCCATATATTTTATGATGGGCCAGCCATGTTCGTGATGACACCAAGAACTCCCGAGGTCCCTCCCTCCCTCCCTCCCTCCCTCCCTCCCTCCCTCCCTCCCTCCCTCCCTCCCTCCCTCCCTCCCTCCCTCCCTCCCTCCCTCCCTCCCTCCCTCCCTCCCTCCCTCCCTCCCTCCCTCCCTCCCTCCCTCCCTCCCTCCCTCCCTCCCTCCCTCCCTCCCTCCCTCCCTCCCTCGATCCCTCCCTCCCTCCCTCCCTCCCTCCCTCCCTCCCTCCCTCCCTCCCTCCCTCCCTCCCTCCCTCCCTCCCTCCCTCCCTCCCTCCCTCCCTCCCTCCCTCCCTCCCTCCCTCCCTCCCTCCCTCCCTCCCTCCCTCCCTCCCTCCCTCCCTCCCTCCCTCCCTCCCTCCCTCCCTCCCTCCCTCCCTCCCTCGAAACTCTTTTTTTTTCAACTCCCCTTTTCAGCGTCTCAATAAGTGTGGGGCAGATCGATGGGTACAACGGAGCCATGTCAGGAATTAATTAATTAATTAGACTCGTGCTCCCGTTGGGGAGTCACAGAGCATTAACCCCGATGGATGGATGGATGGGTGCAAACATTCCTACCGGTCTAATCTATCTACATTGGCTACATACTACATCTATCTAACAGCATTCTAACTACAACATCTATCTAGGCAGCCGCACGCTGCCCTAGGGGGAGCTATCTGGCGTGCCTCCCGCGGGATTGCACACGCGGGCGCTTCCCCACTGGGGGGGGCTCGTTGATCATGTCAGGAAGTGTCAGGCTAGATAGCTTAGAGTTAGGTTAGAATTACGCGGCTCCTCCCACTCCACCCATCCATCAAGGAATATGTGGTACATGATCTCCCAACGGAGGCATGTGATAATTTAATTTAATTTTTTTAATGTCAGGAAGTTTATTAGCCAAATGATCCAATGGCCAACGATTACGCTATCAGGCAGGCTCGAGTCTCGGTTATGAAGTAAGTAGTAAGTAAGTAAGTGCGTGAACATGCACTGAAGGCATGCCACGGAATACCCGATGAGGTACTTTTCTACGCGGATCCTTTACCCGCGAAGGCAAGTGGCGCGACTCACTCGCCCAGATCTGGAGTCGCAGATAGCAACTGGAGCCGCGTCATCTTGGCTATCCAAGACGACTGTACGCTCGCGGCCATGATGACGGGTGCACGTGGGGGTAGGTTGTGTGCTCGGATGTTTGGTGGCGAGGAAAACACAGTTATGGGCTATTAACTGGCTTGTGCATCAAATGCAACTGTATTGCCATGCAAAGCAATATTGAAAACATATCGACACAGTGCATTGTAATTGCTTGCATTGAAGGGAGGCGCCCGGACGAACTCACAAGATTATGAACAGCCGAGCAAGATGAGGATGAGGATGGGGATGGGGATGGGGATGGGGATGGGGATGGGGATGGGGATGGGGATGGGGATGGGGATGGGGATGGGGATGGGGATGGGGATGGGGATGGGGATGGGGATGGGGATGGGGATGGGGATGGGGATGGGGATGGGGATGGGGATGGGGATGGGGATGGGGATGGGGATGGGGATGGGGATGGGGATGGGGGTGGGGATGGGGATGGGGATGGGGATGGGGATGAGGATGAGGATGATGTATTATGACAATCAATATTTTCAGAAATGAGTCAAATGACCATTCCCGAATATGCGGGCGTAGCTTCATCACTTACAGTCAACAGCTCGTTTAAGGGAGAACGTACAAGCGATCAATTCGAACATTACAATAGTGAGTATTAAGGCACACTAACACTTCCTGTGCCATCCCAGGACCAAGAGGCTCTAGAGTATGCATGCCTAATTCGACCAGCATGTACAAGGAGGTGGCTGGGCACCTGAGTGGCTGAGTTGTGTGACCTTGCCTTACCTCGGCATGGGCAACCTCATGGGTCTGTGGACATGGGTCTGTGGACAGCAACAAGGCAGGTAGCTCTACATGCATAGCCGACGCTTCTAACTAAGGCATATTCCAGGTTTATGGTGTAAGCATCATAACCGAAACCAAGCAGGTGTCCAAATATGCAAATATGCCCTAGAAATCCATATCCATGAATCGCCCGATGAAGGGGACCAAGAGACAGTCCACAGAGAAAGGATACGCACTACGCATGCTGCGCGCCAGAGCTTAACATGGCTTGCGTTGGTTAAGAGGGCTTACCACAATTACCTTGCCGTGCTAGCAGATGACAGGGCTCTCCCATAATTCAGTGGCTTAACATGGCTTGCCTTGGTAAAGAAAGCTTACCACAATTACCTTGCCTTGCTAGCAGATGACAGGGCTTTCCCATAATTCAGTGGGAGAAAGACCAACAATATTACAACGATGATCCCTACCTACATGTAGTTCCACCCATGCAGTATGCGCCTCATAACAACCACTGTCACCTTTCTTTCCAGAGCAATGTTTGGCAAGTAACTTAACCTCAAGCTTGTGAGCCTCTCAGCACAGTGAAACCGCTGCTAAGCAAGGCTTAATAATCAATATTCACATAAACTCATGATGATTGCTTGTCGCAAACTCCTTCCAAGAAATCGCATGACATATCCCTGACAACTTGCCGACATGCCATGACACGTCCCAGCCATGCAACGTAGATAAAAAAGCCAGGAACCAGCTGACGATGCGCAGCACGTCGGATTACGGCAATCGTATAAGGTACCTGGCGCTAACTGCGCATGCACGGAAAGAAGGGGAAAATTTACGTTGATAGCCCTTTAAAGAGGCGAAACGTTGAAAATACGATGTGGAGCCCAGGATCATAGCATGACAGGCATCATCCTTTGCCCAGGGCCGCAAGCAAAGGCCCCCATTCCAATGTGGAAAAGTCGGACGCACATTCCGCGAGCCAGCTGCCCATGGACTTGAGTGTCGTACCGATTATGTTGGAAAGCTTGACGAAAGCCAGAGAAACAACGTAAGCTTCACTAATAACAAATTATAAACGCTTCCTTAACGCTAATTGAAGCCCCAAAAAACCTTGACAATCACTGCCGCTAGCATGCCTTCGAGTTTGTTCCTCGCTCGACGAAGTTTTGACGTCAGATCATTGGATCCCCAAGAATATGGTAACCAATAAGATTATCGACGTTGCGAGACGCAGACAAAAAGCTATGAAATAAAATCATAAAATAATCGTCTTCAAGATTCGCACACTGTTTTGGCATTCCGCATGCTACCTTTGTCAGATGGTCTAGTTTTTGCCTGAAAGCACGTCGATCGCCATGGTGGCCAAGCTCCGCTAGCTATTATGGGTGCGCGGCTGCCATAAGAATTACCGCAGAATTACCGCAGAATTACCGCTAATGTACAATCATGTATTCATGTTGTCTGGGCCGTGAGTCCCAACGGCAAAGCCGGGGCGTCCGTCCAGGTACAGTCATACTCGCGTTAAGTTACAATCGCTGCCAAAAACTGGGCGTCGTAACTTAACGTTGGTACGTTACCTTAAGAATCGTAACTTAACGCTGGTATGACTGTAAGGTTGTTGCTGCTGTTGCTGTTGTTGTGTGGGCGGTTCCGCTTACGCTGCTGTTGCTGTTGTTGTTGTTGTTGGTGAAAGCTCCAATGCGCATTGGCCGTCGGTAGTTGAATTACTTGAATCCATTACTGCACATTTGCCGTCGGTAGTTGGAAATAATACTACGGACAACCGGCGCGGCAATACACGCAACTCAACCCAACTCAATTGGCCGTCGGATCTTACACCGAGGAAAACATGCGCGAGTGACAATCGGGCCACGGGCAAAACGGGCAACCACCCAAAAATTTGAAAAAAACGCTACTGATGCAAGACTGATGGTTGATAGAGCGCTCGCGTTTCATTCTCGGCGTCACATTGCAAGATGCGTGGCGGGCGGCAAGGTAACTTCACGGCTCTTGTTTGGTTCACGCGCATTTCTAGGTTCCGGGTTATTATTGTCGCCACTGTTGTAAGCTATACCTTGCTTTGTTCGAGACCTAAGCATCCCATTCTGGGCGTTTGCTCCGTTGCATGTCCTCCCTCGTTGACCTGTCCATTGGTTGCCGCATGCGCGTTGTTCCTTGATGCTTGCTTTTTCTTGTTTCCTACCCGTGCAATGCAGCTCACCTGTGCTCATCGATAACGAAAGCTTGGGCGGATTGTAGTCTTGCCCGAACTCGGGGGAAAGCACGAGGTAATTTCCATGCAGAGCTGGAAATTTGCGAGGGTCTTTTTTGCGTGCAGGATGCATGCCAGGTTCTTTTAGGTTCTGGGTTATGATTCTCGCCACTGTTGTGAGGTAGACCTTGCTTTTTTCGAGACCTAGCATCTTATTGTGGGTGTTTGCCCCGTCGTCTGTCCCCCCTCGTTGACCTGTAAGTTGGTTGACGCATCGCCTTCTTCCTTGTTGCCTGCTTATTCTCAGGCTTATTTCCTACCTTCTTATTTCCCGTGCGATGCAGCACGTCACACCAATTGTCATCGTTAACGGAAGCTTCAGCGTCAGTGTAGTCGCGCCCAAACACGGGGAAAGTGCGAGGCAATTTTCATGCAGTGCTAGAAATTCGTGAGAGCCTATTTTTGCCAGTATGCCAGGCTACCCGGCGGGGCCCGGCGCGGATTCCTCCTGTAGTTCCCCTGTCATCCTGGCCGTGGGACAACATGTTGAAGCTCTTGTTTTCTATTTATTGTCCACATTGTACATATTACCTTTTCACATTAATTATGTTAGCTTGCATGATGGTGTTTTCTCTTGCGAATGACCATGTTCTGACCTGGCAATTGGGTTGGATGTCGTGGGTGTTTTTCTGGTATCTGCCGTGAACAGTCTCACGACTTCAGTGGACTCCTCAACTAATAGGATGGGAGGAGCCGCCGTTTTACCCTCAAGGTACCGTGGTTCCCATACCCACCTTCATGCCATCATCACCCGCTTCATGCGACCATTACCGTTATTATGCATTTACCTTTGTCATCACTCAACCACCGTAACCAAGCATGACATCACCGTTTTCATTCATCATGGCACCATTATTACCCTAAATCATGCCATGACCACCATGATCAGGCCGCCATCATCATGCCACCCCCAACCCCCATGCCACCCCCGCCCCCCATGCCACCCCCACCCCCCAAGCCACCCCCAACCCCCATGCCACCCCCACCCCCCATGCCGTCCCCACACTCTTCATACTTTCAATGCTACCACCGCCATCATCACAACCTTCAAAGTTCACAACCAATAGTAACTCAAAAAACATCAACCTCAATAGCATATTTTCGTTGGTTTCATCAATATGCATCCTGTGGACCACTGCAACCTCCAAAGCTATAGCAAAAAATGCTTTTGTTAGTGGGCAGAACATGCATCAAAGCAGATCTGATGAATCCATACGCGATTTGAATCTGATGATTCATACGCGATACGCGTCGTACGCGGCCCCAGGTGTATAATGTATAATACGCGGTGTATAATGTATTATACGCTGATCGTACGCTAACCGTTGAAAACCCCTTTTTTGGCATGATTTTGAGGGGTTTTCAACATTCTGAGCAACCAAGCATAGTCTGCTGGTGTTTTTCCATACCTTTTGCCTATACATGACATATATAGCATGACCTTTGGCATTGCCACCACTACCTAAATACAAGCTTAGTTTCTAACGGTCTAACTTGATAGTTTCTCTTCAAAATCGAGACAACATGCAACTAAGTATCAATACCAGTATCAATGCACAACTCACTGGAAAGGATAATAAATTTGTAGAACTCAAGATATGCATGCACTATACATTGCCCCGAGGTGTCGATGACATTGAAGGGCGTCGATGGCATTGAAAGGCGCAAATGAATGCCTCGCACAGCTCCTCGTCCAGCTGCTCTTTGCTGAGCCCATAAGGTGCGGGCAAATTACCGTCGGTGGATTGGCCCTTTGATGATCCGCTTGGCCCAGCCGCCCCAGCAGCGCGCCCCGAGGTGTTGCTGGCATGAGGGGACACCCAGTTAGAGGCGTCGGTTTCTACAACGTCTGCAAGCCTGTCTTTAAGTGCCGCCCGCACATCAGCCTGCTTCTTGGCGTCACTAGTCGCCTTCCTCTTCCTGGTATTGCTTTCCTTCTCCGCCTGCTCGACCAGCAGCCTGTAACGGAGTACTCCATCATCCATGTAGTAGTTATTTGTCTGCTGCCGATTCTTGAGGATGCGCTCTTTGCTAATGTATGTCCAGACAGTTTCGGATGTGGCCTCTTCTTCATCGGGCCGCACATCATCATCGTGTTCCATTGACTCACGTGTCAGCCATGCCTGGATGTCGATATGCTACGATCTAGGTGCCAGACGACCACGACGTTGCTGGCACACCTTATCACCTTCTTGATCCAGATAAATAGGTGTACGTTTATTCCAAATATACTGTTGCTTATCACCTTCTTGATGATGAATCAGCCTTCCCGCCTTCACCTTCCCGCCTTCACAAGTCACAATGAACGCGCTTTTAGCTTTAGTGCACTATACACTAGCTAGCTCATCACGCAATTATTTGTTCCTACTACAGGTCGGCGCGCCGCAGTCTAGGCAAGCAAATGCACCCACCTCGTAAGCCAAAAATATGCCAAAAAATACGCGAAAATACGCAAAAATACGCAAAAATACGCGTTGCGTATTAAAGTACCCCATTTTCATACGCGCCGCGTGCGTATCGCGAATAATACGCTAAATACGGCGTATAATACGGCGTATGAATCATCAATCACAAACATGGTCCCATGCAACCTTTAAAGGAGCGTTAATTTTCTTATTTATTTAATAAAAGTATTAAAAGTTTTCCCAAGAACTTTCCAAAATTTTTAATTTTTAAATTTTTTTTGAAAAATAACTTTTTTTTTTTTTTTTTTTCCCTCCTAGGCAGGTAGTTAGAAAAGAAACGCCGGCCGGCGCAACTTGGAGGGATTTCTTCAGAAACAGGTAGCAGGAAATGAGCGCCTGTTTGTTTTTCGATTTTTTAAAAATATAATTTTCAAAAAAAATTTCAAAAATTTGCAAAATTTTTTTTTCAATATTTTGAAAGGTAGGTAGGTAGGTAGGTAGGTAGGAAAGAAGCGCCGGCCGGCGCAACTTGGAGGGATTTCTTCAGAAACAGGTAGGAAATGAGCGCCTGTTTGTTTTTCGATGTTTTAAAAATAAAATTTTCAAAAAAATTTTCCAATTTTTTTTTTCAATTTTTTAAATGGTAGGTAGGTAGGTAGGTAGGTAGGTAGGTAGGTAGGTAGGTAGGTAGGTAGGTAGGTAGGTAGGTAGGTAGGTAGGTAGGAAAGAAGCGCCGGCCGGCGCAACTTGGAAGCGATTACTTCCAAAACAGGAAGAAATAAATTGCCTAATTTTTTGTGTGTGTTAAGTTTGTTCGACTTTCTTTTTAATTTTTTTTTTAAAGGTGGGGAAGAAGCGCCTGCCGTCGCAACCTTCCTAGGATTCATTACTTCCAAATCAAGTAGGAAAGAAGCGCCTGCCGTTGCAGCCTTCCAAGGAGTGATTACTTCCGAATCAGGTAGGAAAGAAGAACTGCACAATGCACGGTCGCCTGCGTGTATGATGGCCATATCAAGTAGGAAACAAGCCTTGCACAATGCAAGGTCACCTGCATGGATGATGGCCACAACAAGTAGGAAAGAAGCACTGCACCATGCAACGCCACCGGCATGGATGATGGCCGTAACAAGTCGGAAACAAAACTGCACCATGCAAGGTCACCTGCATGGATGATGGCCACAACAAGTAGGAAACAAGCACTGCACCATGCAACGCCACCTGGATGCATGATGGCCACAACAAGTAGGAAAGAAGAACTGCACCATGCAAGGTCACCTGCATGGATGATGGCCACAACAAGTAGGAAACAAAACTGCACCATGCAAGGTCGCCTGCATGGATGATGGCCACAACAAGTAGGAAAGAACCACTGCACCATGCACGGTCACCTGCATGGATGATGGCCGTAACAAGTAGGAAACAAAACTGTACAAGGCAACCTTCCTAGGAGTGATTACTTCCAAATCAGGTAGGAAAGAAGAAGTGCACAATTAAAGGTCAGCTGCATGGATGATGGCCACAACAAGTAGGAAAGATAACTGCACAATGCACAGTCACCTGCATGGATGATGGCCACAACAAGTAGGAAAGAAGCACTGCGCCCAAAATGCAAGGTTTCATGAGGTATGACAGCCACAATAAAAAAGAAAGAAAACGTTGACAGTGCCAGCTTCCAACAATTGTGGCATGAACAAGTAGGAAAGAAACTCTTGCTGGTGGAACCAAGTGTTATGGTAAGTGCAAGTAGGAAGACACTCTAGACAATGCAGCATTCTCATTATTTACAAAACAAGTGGGAATGAGCAGAATTTTCCATCTCAATACTACTTGCCTTTATGATATCGAAGCAGTATGATGTGCAAGGAGATAACATTTGGAATACAGCTCTTGTGCGCAGAAAGTTCTTTCGCACTAGTCTCACCGTTTTGTGCCCCTCAATGCGGAGCAGAAATCGGCATTTCTCTATAATGCATGAACAGATCTGTCATGAGAAGGTGATGTTTGAGAAACACAAAGAAGGCCACCATGCTGCCGTTTGTCCTGCTCCAAGTTGTCGCCGCCTCCCATGCAGGTTGTTGGCGGTGGTAAGCAGCGTCTGCTGCTACCTTAGCCCATTCTCCTCGAAGTTGCTGGAGGCTAGTGAAGGTGGGCGGTGGAGGCCTTGGGTGTGCCTACCCCACACAGGCAAGTAACCTTCTGACTGCCGAAAAGACCTTTTTGGCCGTGTTGAAACAAGGCATGGGGGGGGTTGTTGCGGGGTCACATTGATCTTGGGGGACCCGTTCGGTCTAATGGCGGTGATACCCAGCTTGCAGGGACAACAGCCGGCCATTTGGCCTCAAGTGTCGGTCCCCATCGCCCACGTCCACTTGGCCGGGCCTGAAGCTCCGGTGCTACATGGAAAGACTACATGAGGGTGAAGTACCTTCTCTGTTTTTTTTTCCCCCTCAGCTGAGCTCTCTTAACAGTGTGGCTGACAATGCATTTAATGTGTCATTGGCCCGTTGGTGTAATTCGTGTCCTGACTATGCAGGTAGCTGTGAATGACAGGAAAAGGTGCCTGTTTTAGGGGATGCAAGTGAAGGGAGTGAATCTACCGCGTCGTACAGGCTGGTGCTGCTGTTGGCCTGGTCGCGGGGGCTGCAGAGGTGGGGTTACCAACTACAAAGGCACCTGGCATACCGCGGGAGCGGCAAGAACATATGTTTTTGCAAATGATGGCAAACTCGCTGGGCAGGGATGTTGTGGAGGGCCGGCATGCGTGATGCGCAGACGGATGTGGAGGAAATGCCCGCTCTGGCGCCGAGGGGGCGGGGGGGTGGGAAGGGCCGGCGCATGTGCAGGGGAATGTGAAGCCAGATGTGCGGATGTACTTAATTGATGGCACCATAGGTAGAGGGAGGCCTACAGTGTACTGGCTGCCAATGGGGGTCGCCAAAAATTCGAAGAAGCTGTGGGACAACTATGCCTGGACGCATTGCGGTCCAACGCCGTGTGAGGACTATGCCACGGAAGCAGACATGTTGAGCTAAGCCAGTTATCTCGGCTACGATGGGGCCAAGAAGTTCATTTCATGTAGATGGTTTGGAAAAGGGTACAAACTTGGGACCGGACGGCAGAAGACAGAGCACTTTTCCCCCAAAAATAACTCGTCAGAATGTCGCACTTGGTACAAGGACTTGGCATTATAACTCAATTCAGTCTGTCCACGAACTTTGGAAAGTGGCTTCTCTACCTGGACTCGCACTGTCAGAAGCAATAGGAAGCTGGCTTTATTTACTGTAATAGAAAATTCCATGTTGCCCATTTCACATGCATACCTAGATTCAATTTTACTCATCAGTGAAATATGTAATCATGTTTTTATGTAGGTTGTCATAATGACAAGTAGGGTTGCTTGAGCAAACTTGAACAGCAGGAATAGTTGTAAGGGCACTTTTTCCGTGTCCACCATATTCATTCCTGAAAAAGTGGCCCTTTCATGCCGTACAATCATATTCCACTAGTCCCAAATGGTATTTTCAAGCCGCCTGAGTACCAGAAATTGGATCTGGGTGGGCCTGAACATTCAGGTGATCCTGTGTTTGAATCCAGTATCGTACCAAACTATTTCATTGTGGTGACGCCCTGAATGATATTGCAACTTTTGCGCTGCAGGCATGGAATTTCCAAAAGTACCAAAATTGGAGCAGTAGATGTTGGGGACGCCCTGTGCCCTCATATTGGTTATCTCCACTAACGGACAACAGGGAGCCATGGATGTTTCCAGAAGACAGCGGGGCATCCAAGTGTGGCTGCTCGAGCAGGCCAATGAAGATGAGCAGTGCCCAATGTCGCCATCACCTCAAAATCGAGCTCATTCCTGCCATGCAATCTAATGAAGACGCGTAGCACCACACATGCGTGTGTGGGGGAAGCAGTTGGTCCGCTCCAGCTGCCCATTTGATCCATGGGCAACCCCCAAGCAGGCAAAAACTAGTCCCAGCCACGAAGCCAGGACAAGCAATGCCACAGTTGGCACGCCGCCAGCTGGCAAGCAGCAGTGGCATGCGTGACCCGCATTCTGGGCCACGAAAGAAAGGCACAACATCCTTTCATGAAAAAGGACTCTGGCATCCGGCCGATGGGGAACCAGCGCCCACATCGCGCACGGCAACGCCCGGTTTTGACACTTGTCATCCCACCCACGTGGGGCATGGGCCCTCTCGCAGCAAGTATCGCCGACACAAGGATGGCCCACGTGCAGCATGGTGCGAGCCGCCAGCGCGGAGTGCCCTCCCGTCCCCACACTCCGCAATGCATCGCCCCCCTCCCGTTCCCCCCCAACCAACCTTCCCCACACGTTGACCCGCTCTCCTTCACCGGCAGGTTGGTATGACATGAACCAAAAGGGAACATGACATGAACCAAGGGCACATGGAGTGCTGCCGGCAGCCCTCGCTCCCGACGCACAAGTATCGGATACCTACAAGGGGGTGGATGCATATAAGAGGGTGGCACCTTGGCCATACGTCGCCCAATGGCGCGCCACATCTTACATCGCGTGCCTACCTTGGCACCCATTCTTCACCACCGCTGCGTGGCACCAGCACGTGCTACCGCCCCGCGCGCCAGCCTCCACGGACCAACGACACGCGTCCCGTTTGGGAACAACCTCCGCCCCAGGTCTCCAGGGAAGACCCTGGCCCTGGGGTGCACCCTGGCCAGGGAGCCGGCAAGCTGTGGTGCACCAAAGGGGTCGTCTTGTGAAGCTGTTGTGACGGCGGATTGTGGGCAGAGTACTCGATGTGCAGCCAACGTGCTAGGCCTGTACAAATGGAATCCAAGCCGCCGGCAAATGGCTGACTCTGGACCTGAACATTGGTCCTCTTGCGAAGCAGGTGATGGTGGCTGACATTGACAGTGTAGGTGGACTGCGGTGGCGGTTTGGCGAGCATGCAAAAGGATTGTGAGCGATTAGCTATCGCGAAACAGGCCGTGCTATTCCTTGGCGACGCCACCTGGCACTTTGGCACGTCCCTCCTCCTCCTCGCGCGCGGTGGAGATGATCATCTCCATCAGGTCCTGCGAGCGCATAGGCACATAGTCACGCGAACGAGAACAAACAATGCGAGGGCATCGTCACGCGAGCGAGAAACCAAACCAAACAAACTGCTTCCCAGCAACGAAAAGCTTCTCACCATACAGGTGCCTCAATACCCATGCGGGCAGAAAAATACAACATGAAGCGTCTCAGCATGCCTCCACACAAGCCATGCCCCAATGGTGACACACCACATCCACGCGGGTGCCTCGACATCTCTCGACGCTCACACAGACAGCCACAGGACATGCCTTGAGCGCATGCCGGCGGCCACTAGACATGCGTCTCTGCAATCATGGGTTCCTGCTTTGATGTGTGTGTGGGGGGTTCCTGCTTTGATGTGTGTGGGGGGTTCCTGCTTTGATGTGTGTGGGGGTTCCTGCTTTGATGTGTGTGGGGGGGGGTTCCTGCTTTGATGTGTGGGGGGGGTTCCTGCTTTGATGTGTGGGGGGGGTTCCTGCTTTGATGTGTGTGGGGGGTTCCTGCTTTGATGTGTGTGGGGGTTCCTGCTTTGATGTGTGTGGGGGGTTCCTGCTTTGATGTGTGTGGGGGGTTCCTGCTTTGATGGCGGGGGATTCCTGCCTTCATGGGCCCGCACATGCTTCCGTGCATCCGCTCGCGACCACGAGGGTACCCCAAAAGCATCCATGCCTTTTGGACATGGATCGCAGCCGGCGATGCCTTTTGGTGTCCATGCAGGCACTGATGACATCCATGTCGGTACACACGGCGTCCGCCGACGGGACTTTGAACAATCTACAAAATATATGCAATCAATAACAGTCCGCATAGACCTGTCTATGGGAACTATTGTGCGGGGGTGGAACCTGCACCCTCCTGCCAGCTACCAATGCCTCACCAAACGTAAACGTCCGCATGGGACGCAGCACACTCCGCCCATGGGACGCAGCACATGCCACCGCGCAAGGGGGCGCGCGTGGGAGACCCAACCAAAACCGTACAACCCAACCCAGCCAAAACCTGCCACAGGTCCATTGCTAAACTGTGCTAAAGCATTCGGTAGCGTGGCTAAACCCGTCGTGGACGCGAGGCCATGGGCCAGGCCACGCACCTCGTCTTTCTTGTCCAGCACGATACTGGCGACGGCAGCGCTCGACGACGCCGATCATGACCCGTGCGTTTCAAGCAGCGGATACTCACGCCGATGATGATGATGGTGATGATGGTGATGATGATGATGATGATGATGATGATGATGATGACGATGATGATGATGATGATGATGATGATGATGATGATGATGATGATGATGATGATGATGATGATGATGATGATGATGATGATGATGATGATGATGATGATGATGATGATGATGATGATCCCCACGCACAGCGAGCACCGGCACCGCCGACAAGTGCGTGCAGCAAGCAACAGGGGCACCCGCACCCATGACGGTCCGCGCGGGGGGCAAAGTTAGCATTAGCGCCCACGACACGAAAGCGTTCGAGCGGCATAACGGTCCCCGCACGCCCACGCCCACGCATATGCCCACGCGGAAGCCCACGCGGAAGCCCACGCAGACCCAGGGCAACATGCCCCCATGGAGGACATGGAGGACAAGGGGATGGAGGAGCAAGGCAGGCGGCCATGAAGCCACAGAGGAAGCGAGCAACCCGCCGACGACCGCGCCAGCAGTCATCAGGGTTGACCGGTTGGATGGCGGTGTACATAAGAGCCACAAAGTAGACCCAAAGGGTGGCGGACAGTACCAGCACATTGGCAAAAAAAACAACATTGCCGGAGAAAAAGAAACCAGCCAAAACGTGGCAAACAACACGCAAGCAGTGGCAATCAGCACGCAACCAACATGCAACCAACACGCCACCAACGCGCCACCAACACGCCACCAACACGCCACCGACACGCCACCGACACGCCACCGACACGCCACCAACACGCCACCAACACGCCACCAACACGCCACCAACACGCCACCAACACGCCACCAACACGCCACCGACACGCCACCGACACGCCACCAACACGCCACCAACACGCAACCAACACGCAACCAGCACGCAACCAACACGCCACCAACACGCACCCAACACGCCACCAACACGCAACCAACACACAACCAACATGCAACCAACATGCAACCAACACACAACCAACACGCAACCAACACCAGCAGAGACAAGAAGGGTGGCACACTGGAGTCGCAACACGCACAGTCAGCAGGGGCCGCGACACCACCCTCTCAATCACCCATCCCCCAGCACCACCCCAATCAAAAGAACACACATCGAGAATACGACACAGACGCAGCAACACAGCCCACGAGGGATGAAGCCACCCCTGGCTGTGCGCATGCATGAACAGGCCACCCCTGGCTGTGCGCATGCATGCATGCCACCCCTGGCTGTGCGCATGCCTGCAGGCCACCCCTGGCTGTGCGAATGCCTGCATGCCACCCCTGGCTGTGCGCATGCCTGCAGGCCACCCCTGGCTGTGCGCATGCATGCATGCCACCCCTGGCTGTGCGCATGCCTGCAGGCCACCCCTGGCTGTGCGCATGCATGAATAGGCCACCCCTGGCTGTGCGCATGCATCAAAGGAATGAGACGAGGCAAACCCTCGCGCACCTTCAACCGTGAGACAAACCCTTGTCGGCCTGCAACAGTGAAACAAACCCTTGTGCACCTGCAACAGTGAAACAAACTCTTCTTACACCGCTCCCTCCCTGAATGAGGCAAGAAAACAAACCCTTGTCGACCGCTCACGGCATACCCTACGGGCAGTTGGGTAGCTACAGGTAGTTACCATGCCGCAGGGCCCCTCATCCACGCTGCCACACTGCCACCCGTGGTGTAGCCCTACCTTGCCACCCTACCCTCATGCACGCTGGCACGCGGGCACTACACGCATGGAGGCCGGTACCACTCTTTCCGTGCCCTGGTCCAGAGGCCAACCCCTGGTCCAGGGGTGGCATCCACACCCTGGTGCATGCACATTGTACAAGCCACCCGTGCATGCCCGTCCGGTCATGCAGAAGGTGCCTACAAGTTGCGGTGGAGGGTGAGATATGGGGGTGGGATGGTGGGTGGGATGGTGGGTGGGATGGTGGGTGGGAAATAAGATAGGATGCGGGGTGGGAATGAAGCTCACTTCCCACGCCACCGAGCGCCCACACCGCCGCTCTCCAAGCCACTTCCCACGCCACCACCTCTCCAAACCGGCCGCATGCCACGCAGCCGCCTCTCCAAGCCACTACAGTAACGCCCCCCCAACTCCCCCCCCACTCACCGCACCTCCTCCCCCCCCCCACTCACCGCACCTCCTCCCCCCCCCCACTCACCGCACCTCCTCCCCCCCCCACTCACCGCACCTCCTCCCCCCCCGCACTCACCGCATGTCCTCCGTTGGTTTCCAGACATTCTTGGCCGACCCCTTGTGTGGCACAAACGTGCTGCGCGGCGTGCGGGGCGTGCGCGGAGTGTGCGGGGCTGAGCCGGCCGTGGGAGGGCTGACCGCGGCCTCCCGAGGGCTGGGCAACCCCAGCAGTCTAGCGGCGCTGGTCAGCGGGCTGGTGATGCCCCAGTCGCGCTCCGGGTCCGGTAGACTGTCGTCGTCACGCAGAAGCCAGGCAGGTGTCTCGATCGGGGCCAGCGGCTTGGCAGGGTGCATCCCGATGCCCTCTCGCCCGATCAGGGTCAGCCGGTCCGGGCTGGGGCGGGAGCTGTCCCGCCGCATGTCACCGAGGGGGGACGCGGGGCCGCCCCTCGCGGAGAGGGAGGCGGCGTCGGAGGACGCGGACGGGGACGTTAGTGGGACGGAGGGCGAGGCGGGCGCGTGGCTGTTGCCGAGGTGCAACCCTGGCAGAGTCCTCGGGGGTGGGGATGAGGGCGTTTCGAGGGAGACGGCGGTAGTCATGCAGGGGGACCGGGGACTCGCGTGAACGGGAGGGAGGGACACCCCGGGGATTCGAGGGCTTTGGCCTGGCGCGTAGTCGGCGCTTTTTGGAGATAGCGGAACGGAGATCCGGGGCAACAAGACGCGGTCCGACTTGGATAAGGGAGACAATGGGCCGACCTCGTCCACGCTCTCTCCCGCGATATCCGCGTCAAGCTCGTCTTCATCGTCAGGTAAATCCTTCGGCAGGATCGCCTGAGGGGAAGACAAGGGCGACGGTCCTCCAAAAGCCACCAGCTTGGGCGACCTTGGTGCAAGTGGCGAGAAAGGCTTCACCTCTGATTCCCTCCCCGCCCTTGGTGACGCGTTGTCGGCTTCAGTTCGGAGTGGCTTTAGCGTACCAGCTTTCTGCTTGGGAGACTCCCCGACGCCTTTTTCTGCGTGGTAAACTGCCTGCTCCTCCTTGGCCTGCGAAATTGCTGGGGTCTGCACGGCTGCACGCACGGCCCCGCCTGCATGCCCATCTACCTGCTGACCTGCGTGGTCATGCAAAGATTTACTTTCTCCGCCCCCCATCCTCATGTACCAGTACAAAATCTTCGCTGATTCATGTATATGTTGTCTCCTGTATGCTGGTTGTCTCCTTGATATGTTCCAGCTAAGCACATGCCAGTAAGAATAGTTGCGCCACTGCAACGGTGGCCAACCGGCCAAATGCGCCAGTGCTTATTGACGCCTGTATGCGCTGATTGCGCTCAATGATCTGCTAGTTATGCCATTGTAAGGAAAGTTACTAGATTGCGTAATGCGCGTCTAACAGCAGGGTCACGATAAAAGCAGAAAGTACTTATTTCATGTTTGCCGATTTTCTTAATTTTTTCTTTAAAAAAAAGCCGCACGGCACGTTCATATATTGCTTTCGCGAAGATATGTACGTGCAGAAGGCCGGATGCGGGCGAAGGTGACAACTCGACGGGATCGGATTCGCGCGGGATCAGGGAGGGATATTCAACAGTATTCAACTCAACGAAACGATGGCAGCCTTCCCCGTACGGCAGGTGTGGCTCCACTATTAATAACTCTATTGGACGACCGGCGAGTTGAGTTGAGTTGAGTTGAGTTAAGTTTATTGACTTTATTCCCTCGCCGGCGTACACCCTCCGCATTGGTAGTTTTACTAAATAATTATGAGGCTGGGCGCCGGCCAGCTGCAAACGATAAATAAAACAAAAGAATTTTAATTAACTAATTCCCGAGTGTACTGACCTGTAGTTTTTGAAGCTACCAAACAAATAAAGAAAGTGTAAATAAATAATTTGACTGCCAAGAGCGCTTCTTTTGCGGTAAAAAACAAAGAAATATTAAATCTCTGGCTGAAAAATGTGCTTTTGCTAGCCGTAAGAGCAGTGCATCCGGCTGGGTTATACAAAACAAACAAAGAATTATTAAATTTCGCAGCCGGTTTAACGGTTGTTCGGTAACCAAACAAACAAACTAATAATTAATTAATTGGGCGGACACAGTAACACTTTCAACCAATAAAACGCTAATGTCTAATTCCGAAGGGCCTTTTGGCTGAACTGAATTAAAACTACCAATGCGGGGGGTGTACCGACAGGGTGAGCGGAGGATTGAAGGCCAAGCCGGGCTGCTTGCCAAGTGTACCGTAGTGACGCCGCGCAGAAGTATGTACAGTCAATTTCGCGTTAAGTTGCTTTTGTATAGGTTGTGTTACCGCTTTAAGTTGCCACGCCGAAGTTTGGGTGGCGACCGCAACTTCATCAGTGCCCTCGCAACTTAACGCGGTTATGACTCGATTTGTAGGTGTCGGCAGGGTGTCGGGCCATTTTTGGCCGCCCAAGAGGCCACGTCTTCTTGCCTCTTGTTGCTGCAGACGACCCTTCTGGGGCGGCAAACTGAAGTGCAAGCTCCACTCATGGCGCGCGGACACGTCCCCGCCTGTTGGCAATTATCACTTTATCAGTGTGAGTGAAAAGCGCGAATGCACTAGTCTCCTCACTAATCCTTACCATTCCGATTAATCACTTGCAACCTGCGGACTGCGGTGCACTGCGAATCCGCCAAGATGATCGGATGAGCGCCATCACGCAGGCGGCCGGGGGCATCCGTAATTCAGTAATTCCGCAGATTATTACTGATGACTCAGACAACTCAGTTGCCGGGAATTGCCACCATCATGCCGAAAGCACACATTCATTCATGGCGGCACATTTGTGGTTTCAAGGAGCAGCTAGAAGAGATCGGACATGGGGGGCCTAGGCCTCTCCGTGACTTGGAAAAAGATTATGGACAATGAAGGCCAAGTCAGCCTGAGTGGGCTCAGGTTATAGAGGACAACGACCCCCCTCCAGCGGGGAAGCGCCCGCGTGTCTGCAAACGCGGACAGCATGCTAGGCAAGACCACTAGGGTCTAGGCCTCTAGGGCACAATAGATATAGAGTAGGATGATTGTTTGCATGTACCCATCTGCTCCATCCCTCGGGGTTGATGCTCCGTGACTGACTCCCCAGCGTAAGCTCGAGTTTAATCAATTAATTAACCCATAGTCGGCCACAACTTTTTTTGCTTTTTTGACCCCCAAAAATGAAAAAAATCATAACTCCTAGACCACAACTCCAAATACCCTCAACCCAGGTGCTAGGAACATCTACACTTCAAGGGCTTTCAGAATATGCAATAATATCACTGGTTTATCAAGGCATTTGGATGATAGCTTCAGCCAAAGTTGGCCAAAAGACGATCGTTTCCGCGCAAGAAAAAGTATACCCCCCCATTTTTCTCAGGGGGGGGTCAGAAACCTCAATACCAACATTGAACAATTTAGTTGGATAGTCCAATGGTCCTTTCCTTTGGTCAAACCACCCGGATACCCCGTTTGACATGTATAATGCACGCGTGTACATGTGTGGCTTACGCGCGCGCAAACAGCCAAGTATGCCATGCCATACAATGAAGCAATATAATTGACCACAATAGACTGCCAAACATGCTGGAATACAAATATGACGCCACCTTGCACTCACTGAACGGTATCCCCCAAAGAAATGCCACAAATGGTACAACATAATGGCTAACACCCCTCCTTGAGCAGGCATGGAAGGCTGTTGCAATTACCACTAATGCATCCACCATAAGACATGCATGAACGTACGAGTTTCCATACAAACAACACGAAAACGCATTGCCGTACCTGCCTTGATTATGACCTGGCCGGGTTCCGCTGGCCGACATGCTCATACGTCACGGATACTAATGCTAGTGGCAGAGGCGGCCACAGCTGCTCTATCCATCCTTCCGTCATCGTTACCATGTTGTTTATCGATGCAAAGATGACGTCTAACGCGTCCACATTCCCAGCAAATGGTGCCGCGGACTTTCGCAAAACATTGGAAGGCCCAGGCAGACGGAAGCTACCAAGAAACCAAAAAGAAACCGGCGATACCAAAGGGGACGTCTCGTCTGATGGTGACGACCAAGACACAGGTAATAACCACTGCGTATTTTCCCAATTCCTTGAATCTGATCATTCTTGACGTACCAAAATAATGCATCGTCGTTCAGGGGTCATCATCTGACCCATTTCAAGCAGCGGAACCCGAAATTTCCACCAAAATGGCGCGTTGACAGCCATATCTCGCTATGCGCGCGCTCAACGGTAAGAAATGTTAGCAAATGTCACGTGACCACCAATAAAATGCACGAGGTATTTACTGGGCTATGGTGCAATTACCTGGCCAACCTTGGCATTTTCATTCGTGTCGGGTCTGCCCCCGTCCATCGGCAACATTTACGTTACGTCACTTACGTCGGAGGTCACGGATTTACGCGTTACAGTTACGTTACGTCGGGTACCATCCATTTGGATGGCATCGGCCGACCATGGGTTAATTGATTGTGGTATCAGTAAAACATAGGCACCAACAGCTGCACTGACGCACGGCTACTGCCGTCGGTCTGGCTGGCTCATGGCTGTCGGTCAGTACTGACGGACCGGCAGCCGAGCGGCGGACTACGGTGTGCCGAAAAGTATTGCAGCCCGCCTTTCTCACAAAAAATACCTGGTATGGAAAATGGACTTTGGGCGGCTCTGATGCTGCAGCTCAGTGGACTGTGGACTGATCGGGCTTGACGAGCCGTGAAAGCGGCTGTCGAATGCCGTATAGACGGAAGTCCGCAAGAGGAGGAGGGGGTGGGATGCTATCCTAATTCTACCGTTAAGTTGCGTTACCGGGTTAAGTTGCGACGCCGAATTTTATCGCAGCGGTAATGACTGTAGACGCTTGAAAGCCTAGCCAACACCTTTCATTCTTCATCGGGCAGGCGGGGCCGTGCTGCTAGTCGCCAGTGGCCTATGTACAACAAGTATAGGGTTGGGTCGGTCCCAATGAATGACTGCAGTAGGTTCGGGCTCGCGGGTTTGCGGCGCGCGGTGCGCGCCTGCGTGGCCGGCGTCAGCGGCATGGCAATACATGGCGCTCACAGTACGGCTTTTTTCGTTGGATGAAAAATTTTAAATTTTTTCGTTGCGTGGTGCACATTGCACAGTCACACTGCAAGAGGGGGGACATCCAGGCAAAACAGCACACTTTGTCACCGGTCCGGCGCGGCACCTTGGGACATCGAGCGAGCTCCCGAATCCGGGAGAAACGGATCCGGCGCCAGAATTTTGGCGACAGAACGCGCTCTAGTAAAAATCTTTTAGCGCGGCGCCAAGGAAAAGTTTCACGAGTGCACTCTTCCCGCTGGTCCGGCGTCTGGTTTTAGGAAAAGGGGCGCGCTGTGGTGATCCCGCTAGAGTGGTCCGGCACTTGACTCTTATGCAGGAGTCAGCTTTGACCAGGCTGTTAGTTATATCGTTAGTTAGTTGTATCGCAACCCAGTTTGAACATCGCATTTCCTCCCTCTCTCTTGCTTGGACTGCTATTATGCACAACAAGAAGAGGTGGCAGACCATTGTCCAGGCCCACACGCCCGCCCCTGTGGGCAAGCCCCCCCCTCCCCACAGGAGGAAGGGGCGCTTTGCTGAGAAGAGTAGTTAGGATTTTCTAGATTAGTTTATTTAGAGTTATCTTAGTTAGGTTTCGCGGCTTTGCTCACCCCCTTCCATAAGTAAGTACTTGCGTGTCATGCGCATGGGCATGCAACGGGGTACGTACTACGCTAATCTCATTAGAAAAATAACTACACGATTCAAGTTATAATTATCGTCTGCATCATGCCCCAACCGGGCACCCCCATCCATCAAGCAACAAGGGAATACGTGCTAGATACATGATCTCCCCATGTTATAATTTAATTTTGTCAAATAATAGGTTCTTATTTCATTATTGGGGCTCCGCGTGTGACCGCGTACGGCATTCATGAAGTGAGACAACTATGCCTGGACGCATGGCGATCCAACGCCGTGGAAGGACTAGGGTAGTTGTCTGAGAGGAAAGACGCGAAGGCCGCGGGAGCCGCGTGGCTATCTCTATAGGTAGACCTGCATGGAGCGGGAGACAGAGGGTTACAAGAAAGGTTGATAGGGAAAACACACACACACACACACACACACACACCACCACCACCACTACCAACACAAACAACCAAAACTAAGAAGGAAAAGAGGGAACGCATACACACATACACCCGCTTCTCCCGATTTCTGGCGGCCTGCGCTGGTTGTCTCCTTGATACATTACAACTGACGGACTGTCTGGGCTTGGAGGCGATCGAGGGCGCTTGGAGATTAGTGTCAAAACTGAGGCGATGGTGATTGGGGCCTCCAGTCGCCCACCGCTGCCGCGCCTGCTCGACGGGACGGAGGTCCCCCCGTTCCGTGACCGCTTCAAACTGTTGGGGAGCATGCTCCCGGACACCGCCGACGATGTGGACATCCGCATCGGCCTGGCCTGCATGGGCCAGGCTCCGTTCGCTCACCACCTACTGGTGCTCGAAGGGTCTGGGTGAGCACCGCAAGCGCATGCTCTTCAAGGTCCTCATCCTCACGGTGCTCACGTATGGCGCCGAGGCGTGGACACTCGTGCACGGACACACTAGCTGGCAGCCAAACTAGATGGCACGGTTTACAGGATGCTCCGACAGGTCCTGAACGTAGAGTTTTCCAAGCGTAGGTCATTAGAATCTTTGTATCATGCAGGGTATGCCTCGTATTTCGGACTAGATTAGGCAGCGTAGGATAGCATTTGTAGGACATCTTGCATGCTCGCACCAGCCAGGCCGGTCGACACCGCCCTTGGTCTGGCCGGCCCCCAGCAGCTTGGCCAACCAGGGCGGCATATTTTGACCTGGCCTGCATGGCCCCAAGGACATTCCCAGGAAGCTAGGTAAACCTGCCATGAACTACACCCAGATGGTGCTGGCCGACCTAGTGGTCCCAGCCCAGTTTGAACACCGCATCCACTCTCTCGCTTCAAACAGTCTGTTGGGGAGTTGGCTTCCTGACACTGCCGACGATGTGGACACCCGCATCGGCCTGGCCTGGGCCAGGCTCCGTTCCCTCAACACCTACTGGCGCTCGAAGGGCCTGGGTGCATGAGCATTGCAAGCGCATGCTCTTCAAGGTCCTCGTCCTCACGGTGCTCACGTATGGCGCCGAGGCGTGGACACTCACACCCAAACTGGCAGCTAGGCTCAACGGCACGGTTTACAGGATGCTCCGACAGGTGCTTTGCAGTAACGCGCTTAAATGCCTCAAGAAGGCTCGTGGAGGTCTCACCTGCCGGCTTCATGGTCGAAGTGCTTGACGATGACATTGTGGCTGCGCCGGGCGATGTCGGCTTCCTCGCGAAGGTCGAGGGCTTGTTGCTTGAGTTGTGCCGAGATGGTGGAGGTGGTGGAGGTGGTGTGCTGCTTAAGCAAGTCCGCCCAGGTGGAGGGAGCATCGCCGGCCGGGCCAGCAGGCGCCGGCTGGGCGGCGATGTCCTTCACCGCCTGGGCGGTGAGGCCGGCGGTGTCATGCAAGCGGCTCAAGGGCGTTGGCGGTGGCTTGAAGGCGTTGGTCGAGGTCGAGGAGCTGGGCTTTGATGTCGGCAGTGGAGGCGGAAATGGCAGTGGAGGTGGCGGTGAGGTGAGGAAGGTCAGCAGCCAGCGGGCCACCCCGATTGCTGCGACGTCAGCAGCAAGGGGGGTCACGTGCTGCTGAAAGGCTTCCATGATGAGAATGGAACGGAGGGTGGGGGCGGAGATGGATGGAGCCCAGATCTCGCCGTCAGAGCGCTGGAGAAGGGAGTTGAGGATGGCACGGTGGAGAACGGGGCGGGCCGTCTGCAGAAAACCATGCTGACGTTGTGCCAGCTACGGCCGTCGGTGACGAGGACTGAGGCGTCCGGTGGCGTGGAGATGGATGCACAAGTCGTAAAGCGAGGCGTATAGTCTCCAAAGAAGATGCAGTCCAGAGCAGCCGGGACGGAGACATGTTGGTCCAGTCGTGATCATCGACCTCAAAAGGTCTGAGCCGAAAGCGCGGTTCCGAGGGGCGTGAGGACCCGCCTCAGGTTTGTCGGCTGAGCGGGCGCGTTTAGGGTCGGGCGATGCCGATGGCGAGGCATTGAGGCCGGGAGGTTGCTGGGTGACCACCAGTGCACGACTACTGACTAGTGTCACCGCTGCCTGCCGGATCTGGCGAAGCGGCAGCCTCAGCTGCCGCATTGTCAAAGGCGAGCGCATCCGCCATGGAATGGATGGTATAAGCTATCTAGGTCCTAGTTACAGGGGTGTGGGCATCGCGGCCCGAATCGCTATGAATGCCATACTTGGTCACACGCGGAGCCCCCACAGGCTTGGGGGTGGTCTCCTTCATCACTACTTGCCATCTATCCTTGCGCACCATCTGCCTCCATATTACAGACAAACCAGCGTAGAGGAGGCTGCCCGGGGGTGAGCCCGTCACGTCTTAGAGTGTAGGACATGTCCATGCCGAGTCTATCACGAAAAGTCCACGGGTGGCGGCCCTGCCGCGCGCGGCCGGCCGGGGGCTGCACGCCAGGTGAGGACATATCGCCCAGGCTGGGCGGCCTTGGTGCCAGCTAGTCTATATCTAAGGTATCTACCTGATTAGCTGTGCGGGCCAGGTGCCCGGCTAGGCCCAGGCGCCTGTGCCTAATACTTGTGGGAAACATAATAGGGCAAATCAGCGTACAAATCCTCATTACTAATGTGCAAACCAAATTAAGGGGATGTTAAGGGCCTTGCGCAGCATCTTGGTGACGGCGCCGTCGAGTCGTTGCTCCAGCTCCTGCGTCAGTGCCCACGTCTCGGCGCCATAGGTCAGGATCGTCAGAATGACGACCTTGAAGAGGTCACGCTTGACGATCCGGGGTAGGGCGGGGTTGCTCCACCAGCGGCGGTGGTCATGGAGGTGCGCCCACGCCATGCCGATCCGTGTCGTCATGTCGTCCTCGCAGTCGGGAAGCCAACTGCCGAGCAGCTTGAAGCGGCCTGAAGGAGGGTAGTTGACCTCGGCATCGTCTAAGAGGCGCCGCGGAGTGTGGGTGGGGCCGGGCCCTGCCATGCCGAGCCGGGCCAGCCGGCCAGGGCCTCCGTTTTGGGGCTGATTTCAAGATGAACCGCCCGAGCCTCGAGCGCCAGGCAGTCCAGCCAAAGTTGCCGGGGCAGACTTCGGCTTCTCGATGAGCGTGATGTTGTCGGCATAAGTGAGGTCAGCTAGTAAATTCTGCTTGTTAGTCGGCCCCCCTTCCCCAAGCTCGTTCGTGATCGCTAGGCCAGGGGCACGGCCTGCAATGCTAGCAAAGCGAGCACGTGCCTGGCGCATAACATATAATCCACTACAATAATAAACAGGTACGGCGACAGGACGCAACCCTGCCAGACGCCGGTCTGCAGTGGGCATGGCGGGGTAATGCCGTGTTGAGTGCGCACCGAAGTGGTCGACCCCTCATACAACGTGCGGATGACGGTAATCAGGGGAGTGGGGACGCGAGCGCGAGCAAGTACAGCCCATAGAGCGTCCCAGAGGACAGAATCAAAAGCCTTGATGAAGTCGACGAAGATCAGGATGGCGGGAAACTCACCAGGTTGCAGGAGAGCGATTTCCTCGAAGAGGCGACGCGCGACGAAGATGGCCATGACGGTGTTGCGCCCAGGACGGAAGCCCACCCAGGACAAAGGGAAAAAGAAAGAAAGAAAAAAAAAAAAGAAAATGTAAATGGTAATAATACGAACAATAATAAATAAAAAATGAACACAAATGGTTTTCATCTTTGCGGCGTGCCAAATCAGAATAATAAATAAAGACAAAGTATAAAGAGTAATAATAATAACAAAAACAATAATGGAATAAAGGAAAGGTCATTGCTGGGATGTGGTGAGGCACAGGCCATGTCGGATAACGGCAGGCTCGAGCTACCACGGTCCGGATTCTCCCGATTTCTGGCCTGCGTTGGTTGTCTCCTCGATGTTGGAGTATGGGTCAGGAGTTCGCGTTTTCAGCGCCCATGGTGCCCGGCCGGGGGTCTCCTATCCAACAGCCGGGTCTAAAGCCTCATTGCCCAGCTCACTCCAAATGAAAAAGTGTAAGGTGAAAATGGGTAGGCAGTGAAAAAATAGACTGGATGAACAAACATAACAGTGAGAGTAGTAATAAAGAGGAGTAAGGCACAAAGAGAAGTTGTAAATAGCGATTCGGGCCGTGGCCGCCCACAATTAACCCTGTAACTATACTAGGACCTAGACTGACAGAGGCCCTGGCGGTTGGGCTCACCCACTAGCTCACCGCCGCCCCTCTATCTCCTCGACGGCTCTCCAGTCCTGTATCGGGACCGCGTCAAGCTGCTAGTGGGCAGCCTGCTCCCCAGCTGCGAGGTTGATGTGGACCAATGTCGCATCTCCCTCGCCTGGCACGCTTTACGCCAGTACTGGGCCCTGTGGCGCAAGCCCCTGGGCAAGATCGAGAATTAATTAATTAAACACGTGCTCCCGTTGGGGAGTCACGGAGCACCGGGGTGCTTTTAACTCTTCAACCGTCTGGACTGGAACCACCGAAACGGACTGAGTTTGGGTATCTTTGTGCGCCTGAGAGTAACTAGCCAAATAACATTTTCTGGCCCACCCTTGGAACCAAGCATGCTTTTATATCAAATAATGTTTGGGAAATTTGGTTGGTCACATATCTATGCCCCATGCATGCTATAAATAGCACCCCCCCCAGGGGGGTACGGTGCACATGGGGTTGGAGACATATATAATGCATTATAGACCATTTACACAAATCAGGTGGCCCTGGCCTTTTAAAGGCAGTTTATTAGAATCACAGGCATGCCATCAATGCATTCACAGCATGAAATGTCACAGAACTGCACATGCTAGCTAGCAAACAGCCCAAAATAGCTCAGACCGTTATAACGGTGCAAGCTATTTTGGGACGGTTGCTAGAACTGCCGTGTAGGTTTCCTATCCCAAAGTGGCACAAAACAACAACTAGATGGCCACAAAAGCAATGCCAACACCATGTCCAGCATATAAGACACAAGCTCATGCTATACAATAGGTGTAAGGCTCATATCAAGGCCTAAAGCGCGCGTACAAAGGGTGGCAAGGAGCTACATCACTAACACACCCAATGAACGACAAAACACCTCTATGTTCTTGGAAACAATGAATAAAACAATAGGAATAAGTTGGTATAATGCTCCCATGCAAACAGGTTATGGGTATCTCCACGATTTTCACATGCAATGGATGCAAAACAAGAAGGTGGGCGTTGGCCAGCAAAACAAGAAGCCACGCCTAACACTGGTCAGAAAAGAACTTGTCTCGGGGTGCTTGACCAAGGAAAAGCATTGGGTAATCAACGTTACCATATTAGTGACCGATAACAATCGTTACCTCGCTATTTCCGTTGCAGCATCAGCTAACGGTGACCAAACATGGTCCAAAATCTGCTTGACCTGATGGTATTCCCCAACCATGACAAGCCGATGCGTAGAGGCAGCAAAACAACAAAAAGACAATCACAACCCCTCGGTAATAACTCTGATATTAGCTTTAAACGATAATACAACTATATACGGCTAATAGAACACGCTTGGAGGCTAGAACGTACCAGGTCGGTACAGCAGATTACCTTTCTTGCGCGAGCCAGCACGCCAGAGTAATGGACGTAGCCTCGAGCCTTTACTGGCTGCCAATGCTAATAAATCTTGTTGGGAACAACGTACTAAATTGATCGATGCGCAGATGTCTGGGAAAATTCGGCCTAGCAACATGCAGCACTCGCACCATCACTGCCTGGCCGCTAACGTCATTTGCTGCGCCGACCAGCACCCCGAGACCCATCTACGTACCTCCGAACCTTCCATGGCTAGGTATATTCAATTTTTAGGATCTAAGAATCATGCCTACAAAATTTGAGTCCAATACGTCAAGCCATTCTCTCGTACCAGTCAGTTCTTTGCACCGCCATAGCCGTGCGCGTCAATATTTTTCCTGCACGTCGGTCCCGTTGGACCATGGTACCCCCCTAACTTTGCTCAAGCATATCTCCCTGGCCAGGTGTCCAAAGTACGGTCTGAAGTGCTCTACGGAAAGCTGACGTCTAGATCTTTCGATCCCCCCAGGTTTGACCGTTAAATTATTATTGGCGCGGCGCCTGGTAGGCGCACAAACTCAGTCCGTTAGAGTGGTAGGACTTCAACTGGTACCACGAAAACGGCGCGA
>RPFO01000078.1:2175249-2262526 GCA_009746045.1 Mesostigma viride
GGCATTTTACCCATAAATCCCGGGCATGCATAGGTGGTGGCCCACGAGGAGTGGCTGGTCTCCCCTATGTCAAAATGGGGCAAAGCCCTCTCCGTGACCACCCAGCACTCTTGGGGCCATGTGACCCGCGTCCTATATCATAATCTCTGCGGTAGGGAGAGGGGGGAAAAGAGGGGGGAGGGGGGAAATATGTGCGCCACGCCTCCATGCCCTCTCTTGGGTTCAACGGTGCCAGACCTTACGGCCTCAGTAGAAGCCCTCTCTTTGCATGCACCTGCATGTAACGACCGCTACGCCGTGAGGCCATTCGTGTCCTCACCCGCGGCGGTGCCCGTTGGCAGCTGCAGCCCGTCACTGGGATTCTTGTCCCCCAAGGACCCGTCGCCCCCGTGCGGCAGGCCCTCCAAGCCCGCACCGCTCCCGGCACCAATTGCCTGGCCATTTATATGGCCCATCGGCGTGTGCCGGTACCCGCCCGGGGCCAAGCTATCGTCGCGGCCCTGCAGCCCCTGCGCGTGCATCTGGCCGTTGGGCCCGCTGGTCTCCTCCCCCGCCTGCACCTGCTGCTGCTGCGCTCCGCCGTCCCGCGTGGCCCCCGGTGCATCCATCCCTCCCGACCCGGCGGCGTTGCTGCCTGCGTTGTCGGACGAGGGGTTTCCGTCGCTGCCCTCGCCCTCGTCCTCCTCCTTGGTGTTGAGGAAGCGGCCACCGTTACCGCGCGAGCGGCGCAGCGCGTGCTGGTGGCGCGACTCGTGCAGGTAGGGCTGCGCGCGCACGCACATGGGCAACAGGGGGGGGCGCACGCGCCAGCGCGGGGTAGACGGGTCAATGGAACACACGCGAGACAACAACGGCAACAAAATCAAGGTAAGCGCTGGGGTCAATGCGTACGGCATGCAGGCTCTCGTTGGGCGGCGTGTATCTAGGAGACAACCAGCGCAGGCCAGAAATCGGGAGAATCCGGACCATGGTAGCTCGAGCCTGCCGTTATCTTGTCCGCGTGTTCGAGTCGTTCAGGATGATGAAGATGAATGGTGATGGAAATGTGTATCCTTGTGCATTGAAATTATGGCTGGCTTACGTGTAGAGCGACTAGATGACCTAGACGGTGGGGCCGGAAACAGCATGCTTGATCAGGGCGTGTGTTTCGAGCCTAACTGGCCGGGAGTGTCTAGCCACGGGCGTGTATAACCACCCTGAACGCCAGAACGGCAGAGACCCCTTCCCATCTCCACCACCACAATGAAGGTGTACACCTAGGCTTTGCATGGGCTATGTTACCTTGCGTGACTTGACGGCGCGGTTCTCTTGCTCGGCGCGTGCGCGGGACTGGCGGCGGCGCAGGATGCCGTGGTACTGCTTGGCGTTCACGTAGACAGGCTCCTCCTCAATCATCTCGCTCGGAAGGGGCATGCGTGCCTGCTGCAGAGACACGAGCGGGTGGGACCCGGAAACCGGCTGGGAGGGGGGAGGGGGGGGAAGCAATGTGACCACACAGACCAACAGCGCAAAAACGTTGCCAACGGTGCCAACACACATGGCAATGGGGGCACAGCGGGGGAGGCATGCAAGGGCAGCCGGCCAAGACCCGTGGTTGTGTCAGCAGAGACCGTGCCATTGTGTGGGAGCATGTGTGGCACAGTCCACATGAGAACGACCCTTTCCACTACGTGCTGCGGACCACTCAGCAAGGAGACCAGACCGCCCAACACCGCCCAGAGTAATGCACCGCCCAGCGACCGCATGTGGAGCCTGAGGGCAGCGGTCACCCTCTTGCCAGCACGCCGGAGCAAGCCATGCGGCCAGATCAGAATCTCAAGGCTTCCAAGGTTCCTCAGTCCGTTATAAACCTCCTCATGAGAGCTTGAGAGCTTGAGCTAGGGCCAAGGCGCATGGAGGGGGGAATAGCCGCACCGCATGGGCGGTGCAGCTAGGCACGGGGTGGTGACACCACCACCCAGACAACCACCATGAGGTACCTGAGGCAAACAGCAGCAGCCCCATTCTTGAGTCTACCCTTGCTGCATCCATCGGCTGATGGGTAATAAGCAAAGCAACCCACACACGCGATTGAAAACGAAGACTGCCAGCGCATGTCATGCACAGCGATCCAAGGTAAACTTATCTCCAATACATTCAAGCGTATCAAGGAAAGAAAATCCAGGCACGTAAAATCAGATCCCCAGGTAACTGCCAACAGAGGAAAGAAACCACCAATCAAGATAATTCGCAAAGATTCGAGTCGCTCCGTCCAATAATCACAAATGGCGCGTTTGCTGCGGGCGCTCACCATGGCATGCTGCGTCCCGTACGAGATCACGCCATACGCATAAGGGTCATATTGGTATGCGCCGGGACGCTGGGGAAGACAAGGGACCCGCCGCATCCAAGACATGGGAGGCAAGGCAGTGGCGAGGGAGCAGCAATGCCAGGTATCGTCAGGACAAATTCCCTAGCACAAAACACTTGCAACAGGTCAACAGTCCAATCAAGCGCATATTCCAACACGTACTGACCATGAACCCGACTTCAAAAAACGTAGACCAGATTCAAAAGCCTGAAGGACATGGCAGTGTGGCAGCTGTCCAGCATAAAAGGCCCATGGAAAGGCAGCGGTGACGCAGAGTGACCAAAGAGTTTGCCACTACAATGAGAGGCAATCCGTTACTAGCCAGGCTCCCTTGTGCGATTGTGCCTTGGCGGCCCATTAGACGGCAGCAAAATACTTAAAGACTCATCGCTCCTGGACAGAAATAACTTGTTCCGCAGTTCAAGACTTGACACGGTACATTCTTCACCAGCATGAGAAGCGAGCCGGGAAGTACACAGCAGCACGAGCGAGAGGAAGATGGACAAGGCAAAGCCAAAGCTCCTTGCAATCCAACCTCTCCTCTTTCAGCTCAGATACCGAAATCCGCGAATGAAACCATTTTCTATACCACTTCTCCAACGTTAAAGATTTAAAAAGAATCATGACATGAAAGCAGCCTCTCAGGATCCAGAATATGATGTAACTCTGTGATTGGCTGACAGGTGAGCAGAGAATTCAAAATTCGTCACTTTAAATTCAAATTTCAGGGTATCCATCAGAAGCGCACCGCTGCCGCGAAAAGTGCAAACGCTCATGGCTACTCCCGTGGATTGAAGGCAAAAGCTGATTGGGAATAGCCGATGCGAAGAACTCTGCCAGGTGACGCCATCGCATAGCTAGATGATGGCTCCGGGATAAAGAAACCTGATTTCCTTACCGACTGAGCCAAGCCAGCCGCAGTCTGCTGTTCATCAACGCCTTCGAAGCCTGCAATAACAACAATGTCATCCAGCAATTGATACGCTGCCGTGAGGTTGATTCAAGACAAACGGCTGGAGATACCCATGCGGAAAGGACGACAGGTACAAAGCTGGAAATGCAACCATCGCAAGAAACGTTCCAAATTCAAATTTGGAGCCGGGGGCGCACGAAATTACCGCCGAACGGAGCAAAGATTTCAAACACGGTAGCCTGGCGCTTACCGCGGGGTCGGACGCCATAGACAGGCAGTCCATTTTGAATTCCGGCCTGTGGGACAGTTTGCAATTGCATGAGCCCAACTATAGAATTCTGCTGCTGCGTCCCATGCTGTTGCTGAGACGGAGAATGCTGCTGGGCCTGCTGATCATACATCACCATCCCCTGCGTATTCATGTAACTACCGGACGAAAGCAAGGTTTGGTTTTGCGCGGAGGCGTCCATCCCCGCGAGTCCGGCCACGCCACCGAGGGCGGTGCCGGACATAGCTTGCAATTCCGACATGAAAGGTTCCGAAATCCAATCCTGACTGATCTTTTTTAAATTGATCCCTCTTGTGACCGACCGCGAACAGAAAACGAAAGGAGTCTTAGTTGTCAACGACCTACAGGCCGCAGCAGCCCTTCGCAGTACAGTAAAACGAACGCTCCAATGCGCAAACTCCTCGCACGCCCTCCGTTCTCAACCATTGGGCCCGAAGAATTTTGCCCAATAAAAGCGAAAATTTGTGAGAATCGCAACGGTCACCCGGTCCCGGGTTCGGCTTCCATCGGGTCCACCTCAGGCTTGTCCGGGTACCGGTACCTCTCATCCAGTCGCTGACCAATCAGAGCGCAGCGTCACGGAACTGAGGCTCCCGACTCCAAGCAAACAAAACCACCGCAAAGAGACGCACTCTGGTCCCACCACGACTCGAGGCCTACCCTCCACTCAATCCTCTCACTCAACCAAACTACCATGGCTTCCGCGGTGCTTGCTCCATCCACCTTCCTGGGCGCGGCCGTGACTGCCCGCGTGCAGCCCAAGGCCCAGTCTAGCAAGGCCTTCGTGGTCAAGGCCTCCGCTGATGAGAAGGCCACCCGTCGCAGCCTGCTGGGCCTGGTTGCCCTTACAGCTGCGGCCAGCGCCTCCAAGGCCTTTGCCGCGGAGAAGATCGCCATTGGCGGCCCACCACCCCCCATTGGCGGCCTGCGTAAGTTCTCTACTATAATAGATGAGGCCGTGACGGGTTTTAGATCTTTTGGATCGAGGGGTGATCGAATGTAGAGAAGAAAGTCGGGGGGCCAGGAAAGAGGAAAGCCTTGGTACTAACGACTGTCTATATGGTCTCCAGCTAGGCACGAACACGTCGAGAGTGTGCGCAACTTCAGGACATATATGCAGCATTCTATTATTCTGTTGATGACCCTGTCTACCGACTCCGGTTATTGATATCAGGGCTCCGTGTTGCGTTTTCTCTTTGTTTGTGACCGTGCAGCCGGCACCAAGAGCTCTGATGAGGCCCGCAACACTGACATTTCCCAGTACGTCCGCAACGCGTACCAGAACCTGTCTGTTGCTGACACCAAGAAGCGCCTGAAGAACTCCGCTGCGGAGATCGCCGATGCTAAGGGCGCCATTGACAGGAAGTCCTGGTGGGAGGTGCAGTCCACGCTCCGTACCGAGATGGGCTACGTCCGTGTTGACGTAAGGAAGTTGGCAGCTACCCTTCCCGCTGGCCAGAAGAAGGCCATCGAGGCTGAGGCCAATGCCGTGTACAAGCAGATTGAGGCCCTTGACCTGGCCACCCGCAAGAGGGACCAGGCCGCTGCCGCTGCCAAGTACCAGGCTGCGTCTGCTGCCCTGAGCGCGCTTGTTGCCAAGCTGGTCTAAAGACTCAACTCTGTAGTTGTATATTGATCTTTTCCCCTCAAACTTATTATTAACCTCTCAATAATCTCAAATACACCTCAGGGTGATTCTTTCTGTCTCCACATGTGCATGTTTGGTTCGATGCTTGATTCGCTCTTGACCTAGGAAACTACGGACCTTTCTCCAAGTCGTCTAGTCAACCAGGGGTACACATGTGTTAATGCCTCTGCCTGTGCATGTGGGGAGAATGTTGTATGGTTTGTTGTGGCTGTTTGTGCCAGTGCTGCCTGTTGGGCAGGTGGGTGGGTTGGTGGAATTTCATGAGTAGGGTGTGTTCCACAGGAAGTTGGTTCTTAAACCGGAGGCTGTGACAGCATTAAACAGTATGATGGCTGCGCTAAGTAAGTACTTGCGTGTCATGCGCATGGGCATGCCATGGAGTAATATTCTATCATTCAATTTTACCCCGACTAGGTTGTCCCCAGTTTACAAATTAACAAAATTAACAAATTAACGCCGGCGGACTACCTGCGGACTGCTCGACGCGGAGTCGCCGGGCTACAAGTTCCGTACTTTACCAAACTCAGGCTTAGAGGCCGCCGCACCAATTTTTACTTCTTTCCGTCACATGGCTTGCGTTGGGTTCATCGACGAGCATCGACGCTCATCGACGGTGCAATCTGACGGCGGAGAATAAGTTCGCCACAGCATAGCGCGACGCAAGGGCTAAGATCCGACAACGTGACATGCAAAGCTTTATACCGCATCGCTAACCGGAAATTCCGTCCAACACCGTCGTACAGTACTGCCAGTCGACCGCACCTCTGCCTCTTAACCGTCGAATGCGCAATCGATCTAGAAAGTAGAAACGTCCCCGCGACACTTCCGCGATTTCAGTACTTTCCGTCACCCTTGACAGTTTTCGTACAATACTACAAATTTACGCCAATAGAAACTCGCCTCCATACATATATCTCGATAGAGGCGTGCGTCTTATTTAATTTCAAGGTAACTTACCTCTTAATTAATCTCGCCCCCCCGTTGTAACACCGTCCCCCGTTGTAACACCGTCCCCCCGTTGTAACACCGTCCCCCCCCCCATAAATGCGTCCCCCCCCCCTTGTAACACCGTCCCCCCCACGTACAGTACTTTCAACCGCAGCTCTGCCTTTTAACCGTCGAATGCGCAATCGATCTAGAAAGTATCCGCGATTTCAGTACATGCCGTCACCCTTGACAGTTGTCGTACAATAGTACAAATTAACGCCAATAGAAACTTGCCTCCAAACATATATCTCGAGTGGACACGTGTGTAGTACTCCTACACACAGATCTCGAGTGATTTATCTAGTACCAAATCCGACAGGCTTGCATCACTCCCCGGAAAGGAGAACTTTTGCGGATGACTGTAGGTGTAAGTTGGCGATGCCATGGTAACCGGAGACGTCCGTCCTATAGTCAGCGAAAGTTGGTGCGAGAGGTCCCCAGTTCGATTACGGTCGGATTCACTTGCAGATCGCGTTTTTCCGCGTTTTCCGCGGCCCGGCCCTGAACGCAAGCGGTTTTCACCTTTGCGGAGTGCCTGATCAGAATATATCTCGATAGAGGTATGCGTCTTATTTAATTTCAAGGTACCTCTTAATTAATCTCGGCCCCCGCCTTCCGCTAATTTGCTAATTTGCTAAATTTGCTAAAAAAGAGCCAATTTTACCCCGACTAGGTTGAATTGAATTGAATTGTAACATAACTCCGTTGGGAGTATATGTAGCACATAGCCCTTGAGAGGGGGCATATGGCCTATCATACATCCTAAGCTACTTCCTGCAAGGGTGGGGATGTAAAGGACCCTTGCTCTAGGTGCACCAGGGCACTTGCATCCCCATGATCTTCAAGCTATGCCCAGCGAAGGGGGAGCCTGTCATGGGGGGGAAGATCAGCATAGCTATACAAAAAGGCTAGGGCATGGCGTCTCAGCAGAGAGTTACTCCCTGCATGGGCACAACATAGCTAAATAAAGCTAGGCATCATCTGGAGTGTGGCACATCATAGGCACACATGTACATGATTAAATAAAGCGTGTGGCTTAGCTAGGATAGTGCCTCTAGGAGGCGTACATGTACATGGCCACGGTCTATCTATTCTACACTACTACTGCTGTATTCCCCTAAGCTGGGGCGTCTGGAGTCGTTGGGGCCGCGGGGGTCGCCTGCCAGGGCTTGTGGCCGACGTAGATGGCCGCCCCCTTCCAGTACACCGGCTGCCCCGCCTTGGTCTTCCGGAGCTGGAGGTAGGTGGGCCATAGCTCCCGTCGCCGTTGTTGCTGCGCCAGGGTCAAGTCGTCGTCAAGGGTGAAGAGAGTCTTCTCGAGCCGCTTGCGGCGTCGGAGAAAAGAAATCTTGTCCGCCGGGGTCTTAAAGGTGAGAAGGAGCGGGGGCGGCCCTGCCTTACCCCGCGCGCGGGGAAGGCGGTGGGCGACCAGGTCGATCTCACCAGTAAGGCCCATGCGACTAAGAATTTCTCTCTCAAACGCACGTGCAAGCTTCTCGGAATTCTCACCTTCCTCCATGTCGAGGTTCTTGACAATGACGTTAAGGCTGCGCTTGGCAAGCTCGGCCTCCTCGCGGAGGTCAAGCGTCTGCCGCTGGAGCTGGGCTGCGACGGCGGAGGTGGTGGAGGTGGTGTGCTGCTTAAGCATGTCCGCCCAGGTCGTGATGGGAGGAGCATCGCCGGCCAGGCCAGCAGAGGCTGGCTTGGCGGCAATGTCCTTCACCGCCTGGGCGGTGAGGCCCGCGGTGTTCTGCAGGACCTCGATAGCGATGGCATTATCCTTAAGACGTTGGTCAATGTCGCGGAGCTGGGCGGTGATGGAGTCGGTGGAGGCGGAGGGGGGGGGGTGGAGGCGAGGAGGGTGGCGGTGGCGGTGGGGATGGTGGGGAGCTCAGCAGCCAGCGTGCGACCCACAGCTGCCACATCTGCAGCTAGGGGCGTCACGTGCTGTGAGATGGTTTCTTGGAGGTGGAGGAGGAAGGTGGATTCGGTCAAGGGGGAGGGGGTCCAGAGGTCCGTGACAGAGCGGTCAAGGATGGAAAAGAGGGCGGCGAGCTGAAGACGGGGGCGAGACCAGCGGGCCAGGTTCTCAGGTCGGTGAGTAAACCGGCCGTCAGGTCCAGGGCGGAGGCGGTAATGGCTGTGAAGGCGCTGGCACAGGTCGAAAATGGAGGCGTATGACCCATAAAACACGAGCTCCAGTATCTTGATGGGTGGCATGTCGAAAAAGCCGGGTCTGGCACCGTCGAAGGTGGAAAATAACCCGTCAACGTCAAAGTCGCGCTCAGACCAGCTTGGTTCGGTTGGGCGGCTGCGTTTTGGCTCGGGCGAGGCTGAGGGCGAGGCAGGAAGCCCGGGAGGGTGCTGGGCGACAACCAGTGCGCGACTAGGGTCACCACCGCCTTCCGGCCCTGATGGCGAAGCTGCAGCCGACTAGGTTGTCCCCAGTTAACAAATTAACAAGTTGTCACTAGTCAGTGACGCCGGCGGACTACCTGCGGACTGCTTGACGTGGAGTCGCCGGGTTACAAGTTCCGTAACTTACCAAACTCGCCCTCTGTTGCCGCCGCACCTATTTCTACTTCTTTTCGTCACATGGCTTGCGTTGGGTTCATCGATGATCATCAACGGTGCAATCTGACGGTGGAGAATAAGTTCGCTACAGCACAGCGCGACGCAAGGGCTAATCCCACAACGTGAGATGCAAAGCTTTAGCCCGCATCGCTGACCGGAAATTCCGTCCAACACCGTCGTACAGTACTGCCAATCGACCGCAGCTCTGCCTTTTAAGGGGACATGACATCCGGGACTTTTTTGGTGCCAAAAAAGTCGGGACGGTACCGACGGACCGTGAAATTGTGGTGCACAGTGCGCGCACCGTGCGGAGGTGGCCATGGCGACGTGCGTTCCATTAAAATATGGCTAATCCGGCGGGCGACAGGCCGAAAAATTAAGCCGATGGTTAAAAGTGATGTTCTATTATGATGTTTCATAGCCAGATCTGCACTATTTGCGAATTCGCTGCCTTTGTTGGTACAGATTTGCACGGGGGTCTCATCCAACAATTTGGCCGCGATGAATAATCTAGCATGCGTGCCTGCGACGGTAGAACTCGATATTCGTGGGTTGTATTGATGCAGTAAGAGCCGTTTAGTAACGGACACCATGAAAATAACCTAAGCGTCTTCGATCTGCGGCCATTTCCTGTCATTTCTAAAATGATTTTGTTCAGGCCTGCGCGATCCGCGGTTAATCCATCCATGGCTGGCTGGCTTTTCTTGCGCGCCTGGGTAGGAAATAATGCCGGCCGTGGTACGTTGATTTGCCGCATGTCACCGCCCAGTCTGTTTGCGCTCTTAGTGAACCTGGCATGAAACTTTTGGCGCCGTTTCTGGGTTCTTCTTGCTATTTTGTTCTCCACTTGTTGCAGTTGTGCTATCAGATTTTCCACAGCTTTCAATGGTTTTCCTTACGCTGCGTATGCCATGCCGTTCCTAAAGCTACCCAGAATTGATCGGGCAGTTATCTGACTTTGCTACGCTTCCTGTATGGTGGTTTTCACACGGTAGACATTCTATATTGCGTAGTCAAGGACCCTAGCTGCCTGGGAGCGGCATCACCGTTGCAAGGAGCTGGCGAGCTCATAAACGCCTGTCATGGCTCTTATTCAGCCTGCTGGAAAACAAAGTTGTTGTATGGAAGGTGAGAATATGTGAGTTACTTATCACATCCCCACCTGTTTAGCCTCCATTAAACATGGCTTGTACTTCCTAGATGACAGGGATCAGGTCGTTATGGCTATGAAGGATGCACCTTTTATCCATAAGCGTCATGACATGGTGTTGGCTATGAGTGATTCCCGCAAGCGGTCATTGAATTGAATTGAATTTAGTGCATAACTCCGTTGGGAGTATATGTAGCACATAGCCCTTGAGAGGGGGCATATGGCCTATCATACATCCTAAGCTACTTCCTGCAAGGGTGGGGATGTAAAGGACCCTTGCTCTAGGTGCACCAGGGCACGTGCATCCCCATGATCTTCAAGCTATGCCCAGCGAAGGGGGAGCCTGTCATGGGGGGGAAGATCAGCATAGCTATACAGAGAAGCTAGGGCATGGCGTCTCAGCAGAGAGGTACTCCCTGCATGCATGGGCACAACATAACTAAATAAAGCTAGGCATCATCTGGAGTGTGGCTCATCATAGGCACACATGTACATGATTAAATAAAGCGCGTGGCTTAGCTAGGATAGTGCCTCTAGGACTCAGGCGTACATGCACATGGCCACGGTCTATCTATTCTACACTACTACTGCTGTATTCCCCTAAGCTGGGGCGTCTGGAGTCGCTGGGGCCGCGGGGGTCGCCTGCCAGGGCTTGTGGCCGACGTAGATGGCCGCCCCCTTCCAGTACACCGGCTGCCCCGCCTTGGTCTGCCGGAGCTGGAGGTAGGTCGGCCATAGCTCCCGTCGCCGTTGTTGCTGCGCCAGGGTCAGGTCGTCATCAAGGGTGAAGAGAGTCTTCTCGAGCCGCTTGCGGCGTCTGAGAAAAGAACTCTTGTCCGCCGGGGTCTTAAAGGTGAGCAGGAGCGGGGGCGGCCCTGCCTTACCCCGCGCGCGGGGAAGGCGGTGGGCGGCCAGCTCGATCTCACCAGTAAGGCCAATGCGATCAAGGATTTCTCTCTCAAAAGCACGCGCAAGCTTCTCGGAATTCTCACCTTCCTCCATCTTGAGATTCTTGACAATGACGTTGAGGCTGCGCTTGGCGAGCTCGGCCTCCTCGCGGAGGTCAAGCGTCTGCCGTTGAAGCTGGGCTGCGACGGCGGAGGTGGTGGAGGTGGTGTGTTGCTTAAGCATGTCCGCCCAGGTGGTGATGGGAGGAGCATCGCCGGCCAGGCCAGCCGGGGCTGGCTTGGCGGCAATGTCCTTCACCGCCTGGGCGGTGAGGCCTGCGGTGTTCTGCAGAACCTCGATAGCAATGGCGTTGTCCTTAAGACGCTGGTCGATGTCGCGGAGCTGGGCGGTGATGGAGTCGGTGGAGGCGGAGGGGGGGGGGGGGTGGAGGCGAGGAGGGCGGCGGTGGCGGTGGGGATGGTGGGGAGCTCAGCAGCCAGCGTGCCGCCAATTGCCGCCACATCTGCAGCAATGGGCGTCACGTGCTGTGAGAGGGCGTCGTGGAGGTGGCGGAGGAAGGTGGATTCGGTAATGGGGGCGGGTTGCAGGAGGTCCGCGGCAGAGCGCTTAGTAACCCTAGCCTAATATGGATTTGTACTACAGCACTAGTACAAATTGGTTTTTTTTCAACATTGTTATTTAATGCCTCTCATAGGTCCAAAGCATGGAGGTCAGTGTCCCAACATGTGGTGACACCGTGACACCGTGACACCGTGACACCGTGACACCGTGACACCGTGACATCACAACACTAGCATTTCACAGTTTGTATGATGTCACATGGTAATGTGACGTTCAGCACTGGTATCATGATGTCCACATGTAAGCTAAAGCGCTGCCCAACATGACGTGACACCGTGACATCATGACACCGTGACATCGTGACACCGTGACACCGTGACATCACAACACTAGCTAGCATTTCACAGTTTGTATGATGTCACAAGGTAATGTGATGTACAGCACTGATATCATGATGTCCACATGTAAGCTGAAGCGCTGCCCAACATGACGTGACACCGCACGACATCATGACACCGTGACATCGTGACACCGTGACATCGTGACACCGTGACATTGAATCTTGCTATGTATGGAGATATCGTTTTTCACTTCTCTAACTTGAGTAATGCAAGCACAAGGCAACATAATTAGTTTTGAACCCCTGAAAAGAAAGAACCTTACATGCCCTACGTCTCAAAACACTGTTGCATCATGCATGACACCAGGACACGGTGACAAAGTGGCATGGCACAAGATACAACTGCATTTGACACCAAATATTGATAAGGCTAAACAACTAGCCTTCATTCCTAAATAGCCATGCATGCATCACATTCTTTACTGAAATATGACATGGATCTACTAAGTCAACCATGCAGTCACATGTGAGTCTCAAACCATTAAAACAGGTATGCGCATATGTGTATTCCATCTGGGTTTGATGCCCAGGCGCATACCATTAATTAGACAACTAGTCCAAAACAATGCATGTCTCACTTAATAGTCATCATAATACACATCTTGTTCCAGATTGTTATTTGGTATTTCACCAGACGCCTCCGAGGCACTGCGTCCGATGATGCCTGGTGCAAAACAATAGCATTTATAGCACGCAAAACAAGAAAGCAAAACAAGAAAGTTACGTATTTTCTCCGACACCAAGCGTCATCGTACCCTCCATGCAGCAGCCTCGTGCAAGCTGAATTGCATAGAAGCTGCAACTACGATTCTATTCATGAAAGCATACAGGCAGGCAGTCGACATCCCAAGCAGGATAACCCCCCTAAACAACAACCCCTCGCGGGGGGCGCGTGAAAACGGCAAAGGCAAAGCGGAGCCCGCCGCCTTTGGGCGGGCGGAGCGGAGCCTTTGCCGTTTTCACGCGCCCCCCGCGAGGGGAAATTCTTTTTGGAAAATGGGGCAAACCATGGGGGTTTTCTTACGGAATTTACCTGCGATCTTCCTTGCGATGCAGTTTTGCCTGGTCGCTCGCGCTCCCCGTCCGAACCGCCATCAGAGGCTGCATTAATTCTATTAAGCTCATTCAGCGCGCCCCGGACGTACACGGTTGATTTCTTATCTATTGGTTGTTCATCTGCCTTCCCGTCTACAGCAGCGCCATCATCGGCTGTCTCGGCATGCTCTGCACGTTCATCCGAGCCATACTGTTCATGGATTTCTGCCGGCGGCTGCTGTTCGCCGCTAGCCATCGCAGCTATATCCTATCAAACTCCGCTGTCCTAAAAACACGAACAAACACGAGGGCACGCAAATTATCTACGTCGTGCGTCCAGAAGTACTTGTCGAGCTTAATCTGTATATTATTTTGCGTTCAAGTTCTCCGGACCTCGTGACATCGGGTGCATGCCTTCGTTCCCGAGGTCGATGTCCCGAGGTCCCGAGAACTTGCGGCCCAAATTTAGGTGGTGTCCCGAGGTCCCGACACCTGATTGGCCCGTTGAGATTCGCTCAGAATCAAGAGCAATCAATGCGGACCACGAGTAGCTCGGACCTCGTGACACCACCTCGGGCCAGGCGGGTGCACTTGCACGCCGATATATCGACAACGATGGAAGATTGCATCGGTAAAATGTATTAGCCGGGTAATAACAACTCGGGCAGACCGGGCTGCAGTTGGAGCCCGTTTTGCCATGTTTAGATTCCATCCCACTGGCGTGGGGACCTACGTTTGCCATCTGCACACGTAGAAAAGGGGGCGGAAGTGTTATTTAATTGGGCTTTTGACAGATCTGTAAAGTTAGGGCCCGAAAAATACAGATGGCTAGGCGTATATGCAGATCTGTTTTTTTATTACAGATCTGTACGTAAACTCCGACGTAATGCCTTTACGTCTTCGGGGGTCGAGGTGCAGGCCGTGTTCACTTGTTCAGTACCTGGAAGCAAAATTCAGCCATGGCTACTGTACGAAAGCTAGAGGAATGTCAGCCGTATGACCTGCACACGAGGGTAATTAAGGCCCTTTCCACATTCGTCAGTTAAGAAATCAAGCCGAAGTTAATCCTGCATCTGAGCGAGCAGAATAATTGCAAACACAACAGCAATTGTGCGACAGACCAAACAATATTGCCGCGTGCACTAGGCTCTGTATTCTGGTCACACCCATGTGCATTTGCTGCATTGGATTAGGCGCCATTACGAACTGAGTCGAGGGAAAACGCGAGGAGCGCCATCTAAGCAGTTGCTTGTCATGTCTATACGCCCGGGCATCTTATTATCTGTCTACCATGCACGCATTTTCCTTGGACGAATCAAACAGCTTTTGACATTTTAATGGCGACATTGAAGTCCGGCCACGACAATATAGCGCTGCTCAGAGCTTCGTTGCCGAGAAAGGTTTAAGATGTGCTTTGTCCGGGCCGATAATGTAACTCTGCATAGACCCCGGTAGCTTTCAGCATGCGCATATTGCTTGAGGTAAGCGAGCCACGACGCCTGCAGGTGCTCCTGCCGAGGTGGAGACCTCCGAGAGCACGTGGATTAGGCTCATGCGTCAAAGCAGCATCGACCTTCATTCTCCTGGTGTGGTAACATATCTGAATGTTGATGGCCTGTGCATTTTCTGTCAATTGAGCAGCGATTGAAACCATGAGCCATGCAAGTGTAAGGTGCAGAATTCAGTTGATGAACCCAAGCCGGTAATGTGCAGAATTGATGAACCCAAGTTATATGTGCAGATGTTTCGTCCCACTGGCTGTGTGCTAGTGCATGAACCGTCTAGGCCCTTGGCGTGTACTCACTTGCTGCAACCGTGCCCACAGCTGCTTGTCAATACCTGCGGCAGGCACAATGACTTTTGCCGCGAGGTGAAACATTGAACTCCCCCACACCTTGCATTTTTCACTCTTTGTTTTCCCTATCCATCCTACCCCCCAGCACACACACATGCACACACACACACGCCCACATACTGCACATGCACACAAATGTTCACACACACACGCCCACATACTACACATGCACACAAATGTTCACACACACATGCACACACGCACACACATACACACATGCACACATGCACACATGCACACATGCACGCATGCACACATGCACACACGCACACACGCATACACGCACACACGCACACACGCACACACGCACACACGCACACACGCACACACGCACACACGCACACACGCACACACGCACACACGCACAACGCACACGCGCACACACGCACACACGCAAACACACATGCACACATGCACACACGCACACACGCACACACGCACACACGCACACACGCACACACGCACACACGCACACACGCACACACGCACACACGCACACATGCACACATGCACACATGCACACACCCACGTGCGCACATGCACGCTAACACATGCGCGCACACTAACACACACATCGTCGTCAGAACACACATGCACACAAATGTGCACACACCCACGAGCACACGTGCACATGCATACAATCCCACACAAACACAGGCAGACTTGCACACATGCGCCACATACATTAATCCATCACCAATAAACTGGTTGCTTGGACCCAACGACCTTCTTACTCGCCTGTCCACCCAACGTTCTGCCCATCCTCCCGCCTGCCCGCCTGCATGTCTGCCACCCGCCTACTGCCCACCCATCTGTCAGCCTGCCTGCCTGCTTGTGTGCATGCCTGCGGGCCTGCATGTGCACCTGCGCCCATGCACCTGTTATGCCCCCATGGCACGTATATGCAGCCTAGCTAGTTGAGTGTCTCTTTGCACGCGCACATGGGTGGCTACATGGGCATTTGCCTGTGTCTTGGGCTGGGGGGTTGGGCTGATTAGTTCAAGAGTGGGCGGGAAGACGGTGGTATCATTGGGTGGGTAGGGACGGAGTGGATGGATGATTGGGGGGGCTGGATGCGGGTGGGACTCAAGTTCGTGTAAAGTCCAAAGTTGCCTGTAGCATCAGCAAAAATAAGCGAGAAAGCAGCCTAAATTCAAGGAGCCTACTTGTTGTAACATGTGCCAAACTGCAATTAATGGTTGCAGGCTCACAAGCTGCCAGCTTCATAACGCAAATGGAATGAATTGCATGGTTACAGGACAAGCGTGTGGTTGGAAATCTTACAATGCCTGGCAACGTCTCTTTCATGTGCCCACTGAGAACCGCTGTTCAACACAGGAAGGCTTTGGCAAGCAACGAGCTTCGGCCAGGGCCTTCATTGCAAGGAAGCGTGTGTGAAGCAATAACGTCAGGATTTACAAGCAGAAACTATACCTAACTTTGCGACCTTCATGCAGTATGTCATGTGCATGGCTATGTAGTATGTGCCAACAATCACAACGAAAAAGTGCGAAATTGCAAACATTGCCATGGAAGGGCAGGAGCCACGCACGCAGCAAATTAAAACGGTTCGTGAACCAATCTGTCGGGCATAACTTAGGCAGCAAAGTCTGGCCAGCAATAATGCAGTGCGATGCGAGAAAAACTCGGTAACTATGGGCAGGCAGGCGCAGCTCGTCCTCAGCAGTGCTATCTAACGTGACGGCGCCTTATTTCCGCGTGCACGGTGCCGAACATGGCACTGGCCTGATTCCAGTTGCAGCAACGCCAGATGCCTTCCCGTCATAGAGCAGAGGCTTCACGTACGTCGACGTCGTTGCCTACCAATCGTAATGCTTCACGTGATAATGCACTCGCGTCCGAACAAAATGTCGAGAAAGCAAACAATCTACACGCGATAAACTTGGGCTGCTAGCTTTTCAGGACTGGTTTTACCATGCCTTAAAATTCCATTAGCTTACTTGTAAAACCATGGCTGACTAATTTTGGCTAATTTTCAGGTATTTGTGCCGCACCGCCCGCATGCATGGCCTGGGACGAGTCTCGAAGACGTAAGGGCATTACGTCGGAGTTTACGTACAGATCTGGAATAAAAAAACAGATCTGCATATACTCTGATCAGACACTCCGCAAAGGTGAAAACCTTTGCGTTCAGTGCCAGGCCGCGGAAAACGCGGAAAACGCGATCTGCAAATGAATCCGACCGGAATCGAACTGGGGACCTCTCGCACCAATTTTGCTGACTATAGGACGGACGTCTCCGGTTACCATGGCATCGCCAACTTACACCTACAGTCATCCGCAAAAGTTCTCCTGTCCGGGGAGTGATGCAAGCCTTTCGGATTTGGTACTAGATAAATCACTCGAGATCTGCATATACGCCTAGCCATCTGTATTTTTCGGGCCCTAACTTTTCAGATCTGTCAAAAGCTCTATTTAATTTGCACGGGTGCCCAGTGGACATCATAGCCATGGCGAGGTCCACAGTTTTCATGGACCCCGGCCCAGGGGCGCTGGGTTGGCAGATTTTGGCAGCGTTTGTCTTGCTGCTAATCCTGGGATACGTCGTTTTAACCACCATGGCGAGGCGGGGCGTCCGGTTGTCTGCTGCTGCCGTGTTAGAGAAATGCACCTCGGATGCGTCCCTGAATGCGGCACTTAGCAGGGACTGGGATTGTGATTGTGGTCGGCATTGTTTGAGAAGCGTGCATAGGGAGGAAGTACGTGCAATGAGAACTGACTTGTGGAGAAAGACGCAGGCGGATAGGAAAGACTTTATCAGAACCCAACTTAGAATGGGCGGTCAGAGAGAAGAAGAAATTCCGGGAAGCTTCCGTCACAAACGCAGTCGAGACGAGGATTTTCTTTTCGCAGTGGAGGGCTACGTTGTTTACCCGGCTACCAAGCATAATCCAGAGTCGACAGCCCCCTTTCGGCATCGCATGTGTGAAGCTGCTTTCCGCCGTGCTTTGTATATCAACCCCAATATTTGGCAGACGGCTGTAAAGGAGGCAACCCGCCCCGCCCCTTCACCTGGCACTCGTCGGGATGTGGAATCCGGCTTGGGTAGCACTGCTGGACGGCGTGTTCGAGGATCCCGTTCAATATCTGCCAGGATTGGGGAGGCCAAAGCGCTTTGTGAGCTATGGATTCGGCGTTGGTTACGCCCAGCAGTTGAGAAAGATCCTCGAGATGGCCGCAGCATTCTTGAGCAACCCTGCAAGAAGACTTTGTACTCGGAGTATGTTAGGGAGAGACAAGATTACAATGCACCTGTGGTTAGTATTTCGCTTTTCAGGACAATCTTCAAAGCAGTGGCGACAATCATGGAAGTCCATGTTGAGCGTTTTCGCACAAAGGTTATGGGTGAATGTTCCCGCTGTCGAAAGCTGAAGGATGCCATTTTGTTTTACCGGACCACTGACCGGGCCAGGTGGGAGGCCAGTAAGGAGAAGTTAGCTGATCACACTGATTTCTTTAATGGGGAGCGGATGGCTTATCTGCAGCGAAGGTTCGAAGGCGCCAAGCATATTTTTGTTTCCATAGTCATGGGTGGGTCGTAGGAGTGGATGAGAGTGATGGGAAGGTGAAGATTGAGACAATGTGGTCTGACGGCAAGGGGGCTTCATACACCTCCTTGGAGGAAGTATTGAGTTTCATATGCGGGTGCCCGCATGCGGCTCGTGCCTTTGGCCGTGCAAAGTTTTTTCAGGATGACACCGCAGGCGGTGTCGGGACGGAGCGGGATGTGCCGCCCGATGCTTCTACTAGTGAGAGTAGTGATGATGAAAGTGATGAGTATGAGTGAGGGGGCGTGGGACTGATATTAAGTTAGACAATTATATCTGTCCATGTGACAGTGTGCAAGGGTGCATAACAATCAGTGCATGGCTGGTTATCGCGAGGTCATGTTTTGCCTGGCATGGTCCCTCTACTGATGACTCTATGTCATAAATGTCCCTCACTATAACGACTCAATGAGAATGTGTTATAATTTTTCATTTTAAGTTAGACATGTATGATGTCAATGAGGCACCCATGAATATACTTAGTTGTCTCTTTTATACAGTCACATGATGTGTTCCCACGTACCATGCTGAAATAAATTATGTGCATGCTTAAATATTGTCAAGGCAAGCAGCCATTAATAAACGCTTAGCTGCAATTTGTGAATGCTTACATGTGTATAGTTAGACAACTACAATGTCAATACAATTCTGCAAAGATGTGTCTTTACATGCAATATGAGGCGCCATGGTGGTGTCACGGTGTCACGGTGTCACGGTGTCACGGTGTCACGGTGTCACGGTGTCACGGAGTCACGGTGTCCAGGTCATCTAGGGCAACCTTGTCATTATCAAATAGACATATAATCCCCATTACTTAATCACTAAATGTGCAAAGATGTGTGTTTACATGCAATATGAGGCGCCATGGTGGTGTCACGGTGTCACGGTGTCACGGTGTCACGGTGTCACGGTGTCACGTTGTCCAGGTCATCTAGGGCAACCTTGTCATCATCAAATAGACATATAATCCCCATTACTTAATCACTAAATGTGCAAAGATGTGTGTTTACATGCAATATGAGGCGCCATGGTGGTGTCACGGTGTCACGGTGTCACGGTGTCACGGTGTCACGGAGTCACGGTGTCCAGGTCATCTAGGGCAACCTTGTCATTATCAAATAGACATATAATCCCAATTACTTAATCACTAAATGTGCAAAGATGTGTGTTTACATGCAATATGAGGCGCCATGGTGGTGTCACGGTGTCACGGTGTCACGGTGTCACGGTGTCACGGTGTCACGTTGTCCAGGTCATCTAGGGCAACCTTGTCATCATCAAATAGACATATAATCCCCATTACTTAATCACTAAATGTGCAAAGATGTGTGTTTACATGCAATATGAGGCGCCATGGTGGTGTCACGGTGTCACGGTGTCACGGTGTCACGGTGTCACAGGTCCTATGAACTTCCCCTTCCTCAAAGACTTTAGTTGAGATGTTAGATGCATAGAAATGCAACTTTGAAAAATGAAGTACAAATGGCGTGCTCTAGTACAAATCCATATTAGGCTAGGGTAAGGGTAAAGAGAGCTGCGAGCTGAAGGCGGGGGCGAGGCCAGCCGGCCATGTTGGCCGAAGAAGGGGCGTCAGATACGCGGTCGGAAAACTTGCCGTCAGCTCCATTGCGGAAAAGGTAGGTTCTGGAAAGGAATTGCTCGCACAGGGCCAGCAAGGAGGCGTGGGACCCGTAAAACACGAGCTCCAGTATTTTGATGGATGGCAATGCGAAAAAGGCAGGCCTGTTGATGTCGAATTCGGCAAAGAGCTGATCAACGTCAAAATCACGCTCAGACCAGCCAGGTGCGCCTGGGCGACTGCGCTTTGGGTCAGGCGATGCAGAGGGCGAGGAAGGCCCGGGAGGGTGCTGGGCGACCACCAGTGCGCGACTGGTGTCACCACTGCCGTCCTGATGGCGAAGCTGCAACCGAAGCTGCAGACGTATTTTCATTGCCGAGCGCAGCCGTCAGGCTGCGTTGCGTCGATGGGCGTTTGCTCATCGTATATTGCGTAATAGCGTCGGAAAATTATATCAGCATGTGCGTCTTAGAAAGACGAAGCGATTGTGATATTCACGACTAAATTCGGTGCTCGAACGTGAAAGTTATGAGCGCCGCCGTCAGCCATGGCTACCTCGTGGCTCGTGGCTCTTGGGGGTATGGCAGCTATTGAATTGAATTGAATTGAATTGGAACATAACTCCGTTGGGAGTATATATATGTAGCACATAGCCCAGAGAAGGGGCATATGGCCTATCATACATTCTAAGCTACTTCCTGCAAGGGTGGGAATGTAAACAACACTTGCTCTAGGTGCACTAGGGCACCTGCACCACCCAGAGTTTCAGGCAACACCCAGCGAAGGGGAGCCTGTCATAGGTGGGGAAGATCATCATGGCTATACAAGAGCTAGGACATGGCTTCTCTACAGAGAGCATCTCTCTGCATGGCATAGCATGGCGAAATTCTTAATGCAACATCCATGGGGGTCCCGTTATAGGCAGGGCTTGGCTAAATTCTGTAGAGAACATCCATGGGGGCCATTATGGGCGCACATGCGCGTGGGCCACATGCTAGGCTAAGCCTGACTAATCTACACTACTGGTATGAATTCCCTAGTCTGGGGTGGCAGGAGGGGGCTGCCAGGGCTTGTGGTCAACGTGGATGACCGCCCCCCTCCAGTATACCGGCTTCCCCCCTGCGCTGTGCCGGAGCTGAAGGTAGGTCGGCCATAGCTCGCGTCGCCGCTGTTGCTGGGCCAGGGTCAAGTCGTCGTCCAGCGTGAAGCGAGTCCTCGAGAGCTTCTTGCGGCATTTAAGGAACGACAGCTTGTCCGCCATGTACCTAAAGGTGAGGAGCACGGGTGCCGGGCCAGCCTTCCCCCGCGCGCGGGGGAGGCGGACAGCCGACATGTCCAGCTCACCAGTGAGTAGCATGGGGGCAGCTATAACAAGATGCAATATCCATGGGCAAACTAGGTCAGAATGACCTGTAATTTGGTGGCAAGCTTCGTGATACATTAATTTAATTAGTTGCACTTGTTTTGGCCCAGTTTGTGGTGGGCAAGGGTGTCTTTGTGGTGGTGTTTGAGCTCCAAACCACAAAAAGCGATCAATTTTTTTTTTGCACATGACCATATTTCAATGTGGGTAAACGTGGTCAGAATGAGCTGAAACTTTGGGGCTGTGTGATTGCAACCCTGGGCCAATTTTGAATATAAGATTTGACCCTTTTGAATTGCATGTGTCTATGATTTGATATATTTTTTTAGGCACCAAAAAATACGTGTTTTGGGCTAAATTATTTCAATGTGTCTAAACATGCTTATTCTGACCTGCAAACTATAGCTGGATTTAATGGCAAGGGTTGTGCAATTAGATGGGAATATATGATTTGGCCACATTGGGTTTGCCCATTGTTCTAGGGAAAATCGGCCAAAAATAGCGTCTTTTTCTATTTTTAGCACATAACTGTCACATTAATTAATTAATTAATTAGACTCGTGCTCCCGTTGGGGAGTCACGGAGCATTAACTGTCACATGGTGGGGGGTAGTACCCCCCCAAGTGGTTGGAAAAATTTTTTTTATCATATTTATGGTCCCCCATCATAACTGACCATGCAGGACAAGACGCGGTGGAAGAGGATTGTCAAGGCGCACACGCCAGCCCCTGTGGGCAAGCCGCCTCCCCCCAAGAGGAGGAGCCGTTTTGATGAGTAGCGTAGATAGGCTTTTCTCGACTAGATATAGCTTAGAGTTAGGTTAGTTCGATTACGCGGCTTCCTCCACACCACCCATCCAACCTGGAATATGTGAGTACATGATCTCCCAACGGAGACATGTTATAATTTAATTTAATTTTTTAATCATAACTGGATTTTTATCACATGCCTAGGTATGGTTTCCAGAAAAGTGCCCTTTTGGGGTGTCATGTCCCCTTAACCGTCGAATGCGCAATCGATCTAGAAAGTAGAAACGTCTCCGCGAAACTTCCGCGATTTCAGTACTTTCCGTCACCCTTGACATGTTGTCGTAGGGCATGCCATATATCACCATCGTCAAGCACTTCGACCAGCCGGCAGGTGAGACCCGTCCACGAGTCTCCTTGAGGCAGTTAAGCGCGCCATTCTTGCCCCCATGTTACTCACTGGTGAGCTGGACATGTCGGCTGTCCGCCTCCCCCGCGCGCGGGGGAAGGCTGGCCCGGCACCCGTGCTCCTCACCTTTAAGTACATGACGGACAAGCTGGCGTTCCTTAAATGCCGCAAGAAGCTCTCGGAGACTCGCTTCACGCTGGACGACGACTTGACCTTGGCCCAGCAACAGCGGCGACGCGAGCTATGGCCGACCTACCTTCAGCTCCGGCAGCGTGCAGGGGGGAAGCCGGTATACTGGAGGGGGGCGGTCATCCACGTTGACCACAAGCCCTGGCAGGCCCCTCCTGCCACCCCAGACTAGGGAATATACCAGTAGTGTAGATTAGATAGGCTTAGCCTTTGCAAGTGGCCCACGCGCATGTGCGCCCATAATGGCCCCCATGGATGATGCTTTCAGTATTTAGCCGCGCCCAGCCTTAGACAATGGGACCTCCCATGGATGATGCATTAAGAATTTAGCCATTCGATGCCTATGCAGGGAGTTACTCTCTGCTGAGATGCCATGTGTACACCAGCTATAGCCTAGCCACATACCCTCCACCCCATATGTCATGCAGGCCTTCTAGGCCCTCTCCTCAAGCCCCCCCTGGGTGCCTGTGCTTGTTAAGGAGCCGGGCATGAACCATCATGGCGGTGCAGGTGCACCTTGTGCACCCAGAGCAGGTGACAGTTGTACATCCTTGGCACCTGCAGGTTGTAGCCCTGATTGTATTACAAACCCATAGATGCCCCTTTCTCAGGGCTATGTGTTACATATGCTCCCAACCGGCGGAGCAATGATTTTAATTAATTAATTAATATATCACCAGCGGCGCCTGCAGCTAGTAGGGCACCTAGCTCGCACCAACCAGGTAGACACCTCACGTGGCCCCCCCGCAGGACTGCGACCAGCTCAGCCTGGCCGGCACCTCCTGATGTGGGACAGGCCCCCTAATGTTAGACGCCGCAAGGCCCACACCTTCAAAGAACAGCTAGTAGAGGACATGGGAGACGTTGTAGTTAGAATGAGCACTGTTAGATAGATGTAGTATGTAGCCAATGTAGATAGATTAGACCGGTAGGAATGTTTGCACCCATCCATCCATCCATCGGGGTTAATGCTCCGTGACTCCGCAACGGGAGCACGAGTCTAATTAATTAATTAATGGGGGACCATTAAAAATTAAATTAAATTATAACATGCCTCCGTGGGGAGGTCATGTAGCACATATTTCATGATGGATGGGTTGGAGGAAGCCGCGTGATCGAACTGTCCTAACTCTATCTAGAAAATCCTACCTACACTACTCATCAAAACGCCTCCTCCGCTTGGGGGGAGGTGGCTTGCCCACAGGGTCGGGCGTGTGCGCCTTGACAATCTTCTTCCACCGCGTCTTGTCCTGCATGGCAGTCCAAAGACGGGAGAGAGAGTGAATGCGGTGCTCAAACTGGGCTGGGACCACTAGGTCGTCCAGCAACATCTGAACGTAGTTGGTGACAGGTTTCCCGGCCTACCCTTTTGGGAATGTCCTTGGGGCCAGGCCAGGTCAGAATGTGCCGCCCTGGCTGTCCAAGCCGCTGGGGGCCGGCCAGACCAAGGGTGGTGTCGACCTGCATGGCTGGTGCGAGCAAGGTGTCCTACAAATGCTATCCTACGCTGCCTAATCTCGTCCGAAACACGAGGCATACCATGATACAAAGACTCTGATGACGGACGCTCGGAAAAAACTACATTAAGGACCTGCCGGAGCATCCTGTAAACTGTGCCGTCGAGCCGAGCTGCCAGTTTGGGTGGGAGGGTCCACGCCTCGGCGCCATACGTGAGCACCGTGAGGACGAGGACCTTGAAGAGCATGCGCTTGCGGTGCCCGTCCAGGCCCTTCGAGCGCCAGTAGGGTGTGAGCCAACGGAGCTTGGCCCAGGCAAGGCCGATGCGGGTGTCCACATCGTCGGCGGTGTCAGGAAGCCAGCTCCCCAACAGCTTGAAGCGGTCGCGGAACGGGACCTCCGTCCCGTCGAGCAGGCGCGGCAGCGGTGGTTTACTGGATGCCCCTATCACCATCGCCTCAGTTTTGACACTAATCTCCAGCCCCACCGCCCGCGCCTCCAGGCCCAGGCAGTCCAGCCAGGTCTGAATGTGCTCGGGGCTCTCGATGAGGGTGGTATCATCCACATAAATCAGGTCGGCAAGGCGGTGGGACCATGGAGGTATATAGATATAAGGTCGGCAATGGGGGACCATGGATGATGCTTTCAGTACCACGCCGCTCAGTACCACGCCGCAAAGGTGAAAACCATTTGCGTTCAGTGCCGGTCCGCGGAAAACGCGGAAAAACGCGATCTGCAAATGAATCCGACCGGAATCGAACTGGGGACCTCTCGCACCAACTTTCGCTGCATGACTATAGGACGGACGTCTCCGGATCCTAGAGGGCATCGCCAACTTACACCTACAGTCATCCGCAAAAGTTCTCAGTATTTAGCCACGCCCTGCCTACAATGGGACCTCCCATGGATGATGCATTAAGAATTTAGCCATGCTATGCCTATGCAGGGAGTTACTCTCTGCTGAGATGCCATGTGTACACCAGCTATAGCCTAGCCACATACGTACCTTCCACCCCATATGTCATGCAGGCCTTCTAGGCCCTCTCCTCAAGCCGCCCCCCTGGGTGCCTGTGCTTGTTAAGGAGGCATGAACCATCATGGCGGTGCAGGTGCACCTTGTGCACCCAGAGCAGGTGATAGTTGTACATCCTCCACCTGCAGGTTGTCGCCCTGATTGTATTACAAACCCATAGATGCCCCTTTCTCAGGGCTATGTGTTACATATGCTCCCAACGGAGCTATGATTTTAATTAATTAATTAATGGGGGGCCTAGGCCTCTCCGTGATTTGGAAGAAGATGATGGACAAGGCCAAGTGGGCCCAGGTCATAGAGGACAACGAGCCGGGTCGAGCCCCCCCTTGTGGGGAAGCGCCCGCGTGTGCAAACCCACGGGAGGCACGCCAGACAGCTCCCCTAGGGCAGCGTGATGCTGTTTAGATAGACGTGGTAGTAATGCTGTTAGATAGAGGTTGTAGATGATGCCCAGCTTTATATAGTCATGTTTTGCCCATGCAGGGAGTTACTCTATGCTGATCGAAGCCGTGCCCTAGAGCTAGCCTTTGTATAATAGCCGGCATGCTGATGGATCCTCCCCCCTCTATCTATGCCAGCGCCTTTCGGTAGGTGCTAGGATAGCCGGTCATAGTGCAGGTGCACTTTGTGCACTTAGAGCAGGCCGGTGTAGTTTACACCCTAGGTACCCTTGCAGGAAGTAGCCCAGAGTGTATTAAAAGCCATATGCCCGGCCCTTCGATCATGGGGATCATATGTGCTACATATACTCCCAACAGAGTTATGTTCCAATTCAATTCAATTCAATTCAATTCAATTCAATTCAATTCAATTCAATTCAATTCAATTCAATTCAATTCAATTCAATAGGCGTACATGTACAAGGCCATGTTGGCTAGGCCTTACTAGTATACACTACAACTAGAGTCAGTGTACTGCAGTCCCCTAAGCTGGGGTGGCTGGAGGTGCTGGGGCAGCGCGGGGGTCGCTTGCCAGGGCTTTACTTGTCGGGCCGACGTAGATGGCCGCCCCCTTCCAGTACGTATACCGGCTTCCCCGCCTCGGTCTGCCGGAGCTGGAGGTAGGTTGGCCTTCTAAGCTCCCGTCGCCGTGGTTGCTGCGCCAGGGTCAAGTTGTCGTCCAAGGTGTAGTGAGTCCTCTCGAGCCGCTTGCGGCGTCTGAGGAACGAACTCTTGTCCGCCGGGTTCTCAAAGAAGATGAGCAGCAGCGGAGGCGCCCCCGCCTTAGTACCCCCGACCCCGCGAGCGGGGAAGGCGGAGGGCCTCCAGCTTCATCTCACCAATGAGGCCCACCATGTGGCCAAGGATTTCTTTCTCAAACGCCTGTGCAAGATTCACGGAGTTCTCACCTTCCACCAGGTCGAAGTTCTTGACGACGACGTTAAGGCTGCGCTTGTCGAGCTCGGCCTCCTCGCGGAGGTCGAGCGTCTGCTTGAGCTGTGCTGCCGGCGACGGCGGAGGTGCATGGTTGATGGTGGAGGTGGTGTGTTGCTTTAGCATGTCCGCCCAGGTCTGGGTGGGAGGAGCGTCGTCGGCCGGGCCTGGCATGCAGCAAGTGCTGGCCGGGCGGCAATGTCCTTCGCCGCCTGGGAGGTGAGGCCAGCTGCGGTGTCAGTTTTGCAGGCAATCGATGGCGTCATGACGATGGCGTTGTCCTGGAGGCGCTAGCTTACAAATCGATGTCACGGAGCTGGGCGGTGATGGCCGGTGTCGGTGGAGGCGGTGGGGTGGGGTGGGGGGGAGGCGAGGAGGGTGGAGCTAGGTGCATGGCGGTGGAGATGGCGGGGATCGAGCTCGGCAGCCAGCGTGCGGCCCACCGAGCTGCCACATCTGCAGCGAGGGGAGTCACGTGCTGTGCGGAGGAGTCTTGCAGGTGGAGGATGAAGCTGGATTCGGTCAAGGTGGAGGGCCGTAGGGGTTCCGGAGGTCATCGGCAGAGCGCTTAAGAATGGTAAAGAGAGTGGCGAGCTGAAGGCGAGGGCGAGACCAGCCGGGCAGGTGTTCAGGTGCGCGGTGGGAGTACCGGCCGTCAACTCCGATGCGGAAAAACTGTGTATGGTCGCGGATCGAGGCGCAGGCACAGGGCATTGAAGGAGCAAGGCGTGTGACCCATCAAACACGAGCTCCAGTATCTTAATGGAGGGCATGTCGAAAAAGGCGGGCCTGACGACGTCGATGGTGCATGAAAATAACCTGTTGACGTCAAAGTCGCGCTCAGACCAGGCCTGCAGGTTCACCTGGGCGACTGCGCTTGGGCTCAGGCGATGCAGAGGGCAAGGCGAGCCCCGGAGGAACCTGGGCGACCACCAGTGCGCGACTAGTATCACTGCTGCCTTCCGGACCTGAGGGCGAAGCTGCAGCCGGAGCTGCAGACGTATTTTCAGGGCTTAGCGCAGCCGCTAGGCTGCGTCGCGTAGAGGAGCAATTGCTTGCATCATATATTGCGTAATAATTAATTAATTAATTAATTAGACTCGTGCTCCCGTTGGGGAGCCGGTCACGGAGCATTAACCCCGATGGATGGGTGGATGGGTGCAAACAGTCCTACCGGTCTAATCGATCTATCTACATCAGCTACATACTACATCTATCTAACAGCATTCTAACTACAACATCTATCTAAACAGCCGCTGCCCTAGGGGAGCTGTCTGGCGTGCCTCCCACGGGATTGCACACGCGGGCGCTTCCCCACTGGGGGGGGCTCGTTGTCCTCTATGACCTGGGCCAACTTGGCCTTGTCCATCATCTTCTTCCAAATCACGGAGAGGCCTAGGCCCCCCATGTCCTACTAGCTTATTGCGTAATAGCAATTCGGCAAAATATGTCAGCGTGTGCGTCTTAGAAAGACGAAGCGATTATGATATTCACAGCCGAATTTGGTGCCCAAACGTGAAAGTTATATGAGCTCCGCCGTCAGTTGTGGCTACCTCGTGGCTCGTGGCTTACCGTTGCGGGAACCTCTGCTGCGAACAAGTGCATGCACATACAGGGACTCCGGTACTCCGTGACTCCGGTACAAGCACTCCGGTGCTCCGTGACTCCCCAACGGGAGCATGCATGTGTTTAATTAATTAATTAATTAATTAATTAATTAATTAATTAATTAATTAATTAATTAATTAATATCTAGCGGCTCCATGCAGCCGTCTTAACGTCTTTCCTCTCAGACGACTATGACCCTTGTCCTTACACGACACGTTGGAATGCCACATGTGCGTCGATGCAGAAATAGTTTTCTCAGTGAATTCTCTGACTCATGCAATATCTAGCAGCATTTCCAAACTACCGGAGCCGGACTCTGGTAAAAAGTTTTTTTGCAGTGAAAAGTTGTTTTTTTTCCCGGTAATGAAAAAGTTTTTTTTCGCAGTTGGGTTTTACAATTTGGGATGCCTACGGAGCAGGAGAACCATCTAGCTGCGGATCGATCTATCAAGGAGACAACCAGCGCAGGCCAGAAATCTGGAGAATCACTTGGTTGTGTGATACATTTAGTATCGGCTTTGCCCCCTTCTTTGATGGATCCAGCCGTGGTCAACCCGTTTCACGTTTCGACGACCCGGCCATGTCAAGTAGTTCTTGACTTTCAAAGTGCTGCTGCGGGAATGACTCTGCAACCGTGGCTCAGCGATGGCTTTCTCACTGCCCTCTAAATCATATTCGGTGTTGCTTGGTCACACTATGAGGCCTCTTCCTCCAAGCCATAGTCCTCTCCGTAGTAGGTGTCAACCAGTTGTGACGACATGCGCCGCAGCTCTTCCGACTCGTGAAACTGCACCGACTCGATTGCGTCGATGCCGTCCTCGGCCTCCACGAGCTGGGGCCCACGGGGGACCAGCCGCAACACCTGGCAGGGACAGCGCCGGTGCGGCATACAACAAGCATTTTCCATCGGTAGCTTAGGGCCCCATTGCCAACCAATAAGCGCGCCATACAAACCACCCAGAGTAGGTGGCAGTTTACACCCACCACATGCAGGTTGTCACTCAGAATGTATTAAAAACCATATCAATGACACAACCATGTGCCCCTTCTCAGGGATATGTGTTACATAGCCTCCCCACGGAGATATGTTCTTGATTAATGAATTCATAGAAAACTGTGTTCTCATTTGCCGACAGGGGAGAATGAATGGAACGTAGGCAGTGAATGACTATTGATAGCATGACACCCCACCGCACCCTGGGCCCTGGGCCTGGGGCACACCCAGGGTTTATCATGAGCCAGACGGAGCAGGCCTGACGTTGCGGGTACCTAGTACAGGCATGGCACAGGGTGCTATCTCTGACACCAACAACATTGGACATTAGCACGCCCGATACCTGGCACGAAACAGGCGATGTCTCGTTCATGTTAGCCTATGGGGTGGGGCCGGGACTGCACAACCGGAATTGCCACTTACTCCCCCGGGGATAATTGGTTGCGCCAGTTGGGTTTTGCCTTGGCGATGGCTAATGTGATCGCAGGCAAGTGAAAATTTTGGTACCATGTTGGATTCGAACACAGTAAGTGCACAGGAGCACAGGCAGAGCCGCAACGGAGAAGACTTCGGGATGCGGAGGGGCACGGCAGCGGGAGCACTCCTGAGCGGCGCACACGGCAGTCCGCATTGCATGATCACACATGGGAGCGTACCCATGCAGGGCGTGGGGAGCGAGCCCCTTGCTTGGCCCTACAAAAAGCAAGGTTGACGGCGGCAGGGATTGTGCGTGTCTCGCTTGGGGGTGTGCGTGGGAAACCCATGCGTGGGTGTGGAGAGCAGACCGTGAGAGGCACAGGTGCGTGGGTGTGGAGAGCAGACCGTGAGAGGCACAGGTGCGTGGGTGTGGAGAGCAGACCGTGAGAGGCACAGGAAGCACTCATGTATTACGGTAGGGGGGCAACGAGCACGCATGCTGTCTCAATTGATGGTAGGGGCACTGTAGGGGCGCAGCATGCATGCATGCATAAGGGGCGCCGCGGGCATCCATGTACTAGGGCTGCGGAATGCATGCATATTATAGGGGCGCGCCAGGCGTACCAGCTCCACAAACCGCAGGCCGAGGGATGCGGCCTCGGCGTCCGGCGCGCGAATCAGCGACAGGATGGGCGGCAGCGCGCCGTGCTGGACCACCCACGTCAGCTGGGCCACGTCAGGCGTGGGCCCACCTGCCAGGTGGTTCCCAGCCGCCAACATGCGATGCGAGATGTGGGTAGGGTCGCCGCGTGTGCCAGCATGGTGCGCGCAGGCTTTTATTCGAGAAACGATAACAAGTCGACAAACTGTTCCCCCACGGAGACGGCTTTGGTGTAAAGCATGTTAGTGCCAAAGACGAGCTCCTAGCTGGTAATGATGCTCACACATGGCAAATCCCTTTACATGAGTACTGTGACTACACAACTTGTCTTCGATAGTCCTTCGGGCCTAGCCCAAACCTGGTCATCGCAATCGCACCTTTCATTGCATATCTTCAACTTCATTGAAACGCAATCGCCAGCAGCCAAGGGGCAGCGAGCAACATCGCATCCACTGCTCCCATCACCCCAGCTGCTGCTTCTGCCGCCCTGTCACCATCACCTTCCTTGTGTTTTAGTTGCAAGTGCAACATGCAAGTGCGACATGCAGGTTGCACGCGAACGAAACGCAGCGAGTAAGGAGCATCTGCGAAACAAAGAAGCAACTCCTTTAATTGAAAAAAGGCGCTGCATGCCTTTTCCTATGGCACCATGGAGCGTACCCTTCATCCTTGCGCACCCACCCACACACCTACCCGCACACCTACCCACACAAGCACACAAACCCTGCCCACACAAACCCTGCCCTTCATCCCAGCGCACCCACCGGCACACAGGTTTGCGATCGCAAAGGTGGCCTCCTTCTGGATGTCCAGCCCCTTTCGGTCCACCAGCAGCTGCACCAGCGGCGGCAGCACGCCTTGCGCCAGCATGGCATCTGGTGCGGAGCGGTCCTTCCCCCCTGCCATATTGGAGATGACCCACGCGGCCTCCTGCCGCACGACCATGTTCGCAAGGGGGCACGACATCGCACGACGATGCGTGCAAGGGGAAGCAAGGTTGCACAATGGTGGGAGCAAGAGCAACGGGAACAGCGCCGTTGGCAACAAAAAGGAGGGCCATGGGAAACGATCCGCGATCGTTAAATGTTATTGTGCAACGCCATTATGAAAAGGCTTAAAGAAGACCCATGATACACGGCATCGAGAAATGCTCTTGAAAGGTCGCCATTGAAGTCCTTGAAGGGAAGCGGCCTACCATGCGAGCCACACGCAAAGGCAGCAAGCCATGTGCATGAAAGGTAGTACGGATCCGGTGTGTTAAAGCCTGGGTTCAACATCCAGTATCTGTGAAAGCAGGAGTGTTGAAAAATCGTACAGGAAAAAAATGACACAGTAACCATGCTGCGATTGCTACCACACGGCCCGTACCAACCAAAGCTTGCGGTTACGACCATATCGCACCAACGACGAGACCGTGGGCAGAGGCATCCTCCATGCTCATGTCTCTGAGGGCCGGCCGATGTTGGGTTGAGAGCTTCAGAGAATTTAGGAACCGCAACTGCATCGTGGGCCGATCAGGGATATGTGCTACATATACTCCCAACGGAGATATGTTCCTAATTAATTAATTGACTGCATCATGGGCCGATCAAGATACTGTATTCCCCCAAGCGCCGCTTGGCTGCTGCCCACCCCGATGGGCGTGGGAAACATGCGTGAGCCACTTGCCTTCTGTAGCCCGCGGTGACCACTTTGAAGGCACCGCATGAGCGCTGCCACCAGGTTGGCTGCGGGGGGGGGGCGTTTGTGCAACACGAGGGCATAGTGTACAATGCGATTGTCTCCCTTAACGCGGGGATGCATCATGGTGCGAGGTCGCCGAGGTGGTCATGACGGCAACGTGGGGAAACAACGCGGTGGAAGGAGAGCGGCAAAACAAAAGAGATTCATGTGTCCCCTTCGGGCCAGTTATGGTGGCGTGGCAGGTAAGGGGATGGAGGGGCTTGGTGGCGTGGGGCATGCGTTGGTTGCGAGCGCGTTGTTAGCGATGGCCATGATATGGTCAGCGATGTTTAGCGTGGTTAGCGATTGCCACGATATGTGATGTATCCGCCACAATATGTACCCCGCTACAGCGTGACGGTCGACATCACAACGCGACATCAAGGTTGATTTCCTGGTATGGCACCCTCGTTCATATTCACAGTGGCACTACTGACAGGGCAGCGACGAGGAATGCATGGAAGAGGAAGGCATCGACGAGGAAGGCACAGGTAGCCATACCTCCGCCCACTTCCATCATTTTGGCGAGATGAGCGTCAGGTCCGCTCGCGACGTTGCCGACCGTGCGCAGCAGCTGAGGGTGGGAGCGCAGTCAGAGGCCGCAGGCGGCATCGTGAAGAACAGGGTGGGAATGGATGCGATGGATGAGGGAGGGACGTGTATTACAGAAAGGCACCTACGCGGGGGTGTACACACACACAGAGAGGGAGAGAGAGAGAGAGAGAGAGAGAGAGAGAGAGAGAGAGAGAGAGAGAGAGAGAGAGAGAGAGAGAGAGAGAGAGAGAGAGAGAGAGAGAGAGAGAGAAAGAGAGAGAGAGAGAGAGAGAGAGAGAGAGAGAGAGAGAGAGAGAGAGAGAGAGAGAGAGAGAGAGAAAAGAGAGAGAGAGAGAGAGAAAGAGAGAGAGAGAGAGAGAGAGAGAGAGAGAGAAAAGAGAGAGAGAGAGAGAGAGAGAGAGAGAGAGAGAGAGAGAGAGAGAGAGAGAGAGAGAGAGAGAGAGAGAGAGAGAGAGAGAGAAACCACCCACCCACCCACCCAACCCCCACCCCCACCCCACCCACCCACCCACCTACCCCACCCACCCACCCACCACCCACCCACCCACCCACCCACCCACCCACCCACCACCCACCCATCCCCACCCCACCCCCACCCCCACCCCACCCCCCCACCCCACCCCACCCCCACCCCCACCCCCACCCCCCCCACCCCCACCCCACCCCCACCCCCACCCCCACCCCACCCCCACCCCACCCACCCCACCCCCACCCCACCACCCCACCCCCACCCCACCCCCACCCCCCCCCACCCCACCCCACCCCACCCCACCCCCACCCCACCCCCACCCTGACCCCCACCCCAACCCCCAACCCCAACCCCACCCCCCACCCCAAGATCGTCCCTACGCGCGTGATCAGGTCCCAAGGTCCCCATACCGGTATCACCAGCGCGTGCTCGGTCGCGTCGCAGAACTGCAAGCACAGCGCGGGCAGCAGGCCCAGGTTGATGAGCTGCCCCGTGTTGTGCTCCGACTCGGCCGTTACGTATGTCAGCACCCAGGCCACCTCCACCACCAGCTCGCGGTCACTGGCAGGGTGGCCAGGGGCGGGAGGGGGAAGAAGGGAGTGAGGGGTGAGAGGCGTGAGAGGCGTGAGAGTGGTTTTGGCATCGACACATGGACGCCTCCATTGCGTGTAGAGGACAGAAAGCATCCCCACAAGAACTCAGCCAGGTGGGCCACTGTATGGGAGATGATCCCAACACACACACGGCACGCGTGCGCTGGTGAGATGCCCAGCGCATGGTAGTGGTGGCATCACGACAGCGTCGCCTCGAGACCAGCAGCTCCACGCAAAACTCTACACACTATACTAGAATCTACACACCATGCACTATACACAATAAACAATACACTACGGTGGCAGCTCACCTCGGGGAGCCCAGCAGCTCCGCATGTCATCATCAGTGTATGAAGGGTAGACCACCGCGTCAAGTGTCAACATACCCTGACCCAAGCAGCTCCCATGCTCCTCTCATATTACTACAGCATACACTAAATACTTCTCAGAGACCGCGGCTCGCCTCGATCCCAGCAGCTCCACATGTTATCACTATATAGTACTTGCAACACTACTATGGTCAACACTACAGTGACCACGGCTCACCTCGATCCCAGCAGCTCCACCAGCGCCTCCCCAAAACCAGGCGCATGCAGCAGCTCGGCACCCCGATGGGATTTCCCCTGCATCATCGCAGGAAGGGTAGACGCACAGGGACCCCAGTGACTCCAGTTACCCCAGTGACCCCAGTGACCGCAGGGAGCACAGGGAGCACAGCCATAATGACCATAGCGACCGCAGTGACCCAGTGACCACAGTCACAGTGATCACAGCCACGCACAACGACGGGGCGGGGTCGAATGCTAGCAGTCCTGCTTGCAACAGTTGTACTTGCACGATGGCAACACTTGCAACAGCACCGCCTGCAACGCGGCGGCATATGAAACTGGTCAAAGGTCTCCAATGCCGTGGGTTGCCACGTGGAGACGCGCACGGGCGACCAACAACCACAAACTCGCGAGACAAACTGTAGGCAAGCTTAGCTGACTGCCAGGTGGCAGGTCCAGGGGGGAACAAATTTTCTGCCCCACCGTGTGCTATTCGTCTGTATACTCTCTTCTAGCATACTCGATAGTGTACTCTATAGTGTACTTCTATGGGTAGGTAGAAAAGGGGAAACACGGCCCATTTCGCATACAGCTCGGACGTTCCCTCACAGCTGTACCCCGTGTTTAGTTGTTTACATGAGTGCATGATGCTAACCTCCCTATTGGAGTGAGGCCACGCGCTCGTCCAGTCCGACACTTTGCTTGAGCCTCCCCCCTGGCTTGCTTGCCTGCCCTGTTTCTGCCTCATCTCTAGCAGGCCCCGCCACCCTCCCGTCCCCCTTACCTGTAGCAGGTTGGAGGGGGCTCCCCTCCCCCATCATATTTTATGTTCCATTGCCCACCACCTCCTCACCTTGAGCAGGTTGGAGAGCGCCCAGGCGGCCGTCTTGGGCAGCGAGGCGCGCGGCGACCGCAGCAATGCTACCATCTGTACCGGTGTGCCTGTTGCATGCACGGCGGCCCGCATGTCCTCGTTCTCGCCGCACAGGTTGCCCAGCGCCCACACGCACTGCTCGACCAATGGCAGGCTGCCACCTGTGCAGGGTTGCCCAACCACGCCGACATGCCGAAAATAAACTGGCCTAACAGTAGGGTATTAAGCCTAAGCACATTTCGTTAACGTAATGATTTAATGTGTGACATCAACGTAACCCGCTTCGCTAACGTCCGCAGTCACCATGCTTAGCACCTCCTGTTCACACCGTAAGCATGGCCCCACGAAATGGGCCATCTGAGACATGCCACTAGGAAGCAGCTTGCCATGGCGATAGGGGCTGTCGGAAAGATGCAACCAGGGGATGCAACCTGCCATGTCATTTGCCACCCGGATTGAAGTACAGTGCAGCGTGCACCTGTGCAAATGGATGGAGTTTACCAGGTCTGAGCCTAGCCCCCCCCCCCCCCCCAGAGTATTGGGTAATGAGTCTTACTTTTGGGGCCCACCCACAACATCAAGATGTGTGTTACATGCCCCGCCCATGCACATTTCATCAATCATTCGTGCGCGCACACAACCTACGCAATTCCGCCACCCACCCGTGTGTATGTGCCATGTCATGCCACACCCACCCACATCTGATCGACCCTCTGGGTATGCATCTATCATCCGTGCATATAACCCCCTCCTTCTCCCTCACCCACCCGCGTTGATGTGTGCTGCCAGCAGCGACAGCGCCGGTGCCAGCGCGGCCGAACACTCCCCGTCATCCCCCGCAGCGATGTTGGTTAAGCACCATGCCGCCTCCAGCGCCGCCTCCTCGCTCCAGCGGGGCGATGGCGCTAATGCCGCACACAGGAGGGGCACCGCGCCCGCCCGCACCGCCGCGCCCACGGGGGGCTCTTCCCCTTGGGAGAGAAGCCGGCGCAGATGCCGCAGGGAGGAGACCACATCCTGCCAGGGAGGAGGGAGGAGGGGGAAATTTACGGGCGACGTAGAGCCAAGGGGTGCAGGGAAGGTGATGGTTACGTGCAGAGGGTGGATGAACCGAGAGAATGACCTTAACGGAAAAGAAAGGATTGAGCTAGTAGGATCTCTCTGGGCGGAGATGATGCCCATGAGGGGGGTTGAAAGAGGCCCAGAGGAGCAGGGCTTATGAGAATGAAGGCTGGAAAGCAGGGTTGATGAGAAGGAAGGCTGGTGAGTGTATGCCAAGATCTTTCAGAGCCTAGTTACCTGCGTGGCTCCGCTCTTCTCGAGTCGCTGGACGGCCGAGACACATTCGCGTTCCAGCGCTTCGCCCCCCAGTTCCATGGTATTGCCGTCACCGTCCGCCCCAGCAGGCATAGCGGAGTCCTCATCTCGCCGGATCCTCTTAGCCCGCAAGAGCACCTCCTTTCGCTCCTTGCGGATGGCGACCGCGTCGTCCCTTCGCCGCCTAGCGCCCGCTTCGGCGGGGTTGGTCTTCCCACCCTTGAACTGAGCACGACGTGCAGAGGACAGAGATCCGTCTGCACCACCCTCCATTGTATGTCGCCCTTTGGCTTCGGTTCTCAGAGACGAGCTGCACTAAATTCAGTGGCAACCGGCGGTAATCGGCACTATCGGCACGCAGAAAAGCCTCAAATTGAAGTTCCTAATTATCAGTAGTAACCACAATATGTTCTAAGCATTAATCCCAGTTCTTAAACAGCGCATGTGCAAAAAAAGAAGTCTATTCTTTTCAAAGGCAGCAACTGACGAGTAACTGGTCGGCCAAAGGTATTTTGTGCGAGGCAATGGCGAGGACAAAGGATCGACCAGGGGGGCAGGGGGGTGACAATTAATTAATGCGCGTCCAATGCTGTGAGAGAATCAAAATAGGGAAGTTGCAGGGTTATGAGGACACCAAATGGCAACGTTTGTAAGGCCACAATCGTTTCAAACAGCCTTCTAATTTGCATGACAGATAAGTGTCTACCGGAATTTCCATGGCGTATTGCTCTTTAGTCTTTACAGTATTTCGACCAGGCGTCCATAGCTGCTAGCAGACTACGCAGAAAATTTTGGCGGCAAACCCTGGGCAAACAGGCGGCAAATGAAAGGAGCAACCTCGTCCTGCTGGGTGTTGTTGTTGTTGCCCACGCCTGCTGGGTGGAGAGCGTGTGGTACTAGAGTTAGTTGGTTAGTTGGTTAGTTAGTTTAATCCCACGCCGCACTAGAACACTACTGTACAACAACAACAACTGTATAGTAGGGCGCGTGTGGTACTAGAGTACAGTAGGGTAGGGTTTGATGTTGCGTACTGTACAGTACAGTACGATTCCGGCCGTGACGCGATTTACCCAGGGACATCTGCTAGGGCTGCGAGGAGGCCAGAGCAAAAAAGGGCCGGGATTTGCCGCGAGCAAAAGGGACAGGCGCGCGTTCAGTAGCACTGCGCGTCATCGCCCAACTTGCCACTGGTTATGGTGCATAGGCGAGAGGAATGCTGCAAAGTCTCTAGCTATTGACTAGGGATTTATCGTCCTAAAAAATATTGCTGGGGCCTAGGAAGACTTCGTCGCTAGAATGGGGAAAGACGACGAAGATGCGTCGGAAAGCAAGAAATACCGGATGTGGAAGGGGATGCTGCTCCCTGTGTTATACGACTGGTATTTGCATCACAACCTGGTGTGGCCGTCACTTTCCTGCAGGTTAGTAAAATTGAGGTGTTTACGTCATTGAACATCTCAGTTGCGACAAGATGTGGGAACCGCGCTGTGGCAAGTTGACATGGCTATTCAATTCTTGGCCCCCCTGCCCTGTATATCTGGACAAGCATCCATCGACCCCGCTCTATTGCAGCGGATGGCAGTTCTTTTCTTGACTTCTCAACATCTATCTTTTCTCAGCTGTTCACGACAGATGAGTCCAACCAAGCTGAGCGTTATGATTGTTCTGCTCACTGATAATGGGGCCGTCCAAGTGTCATGCAAACCGGGGGGGTTAATTGGTTGCCGGGTATTGTAGGGCTGTCAGAGAGGCTTGACAAATGGCATGACAGCTGCAGACATCTCTTTATTGCCGTTCTGTTCAGAAATCCACTTTAAACCTCTGTTTGGTCCTGCATGCCGACAGATGGGGTCCTCTCCTCGAGGAGTTTAGCCTGAAGCGCGCCTACCGGCTGTATCTAGCGGAACAGGTACGTACGCAAGGGGCCACGCTCCTTTATCTGTATCTAGCGGAACAGGTAGGGATGCACGCGCCGCGCTTTTTTATCTGTATTTAGCGGAACAGGTACGCAGGGGCCGCGCTCCTTTTCTGTGTCTGTGTCTGTTTCAGGAACAGAACTTCATGGGATTATGGTTTCACCACCATGCGCGCATGGCCCTTGAGCGAGCGTCATACCCTAAACCATTGTCGTCATGCCTGTGGGTTGCCCCCCCCAACAAGTTGTTGCTGTTTTGTAGCTGCTGGCATCCCGTGTGTTGTGGCTGTTGGCATCCCTTGTGTCATAGCTGCTGGCATCCCAACCCTAGCTGTTGGCATCCCTTGTGTCGTAGCTGCTGGCATCCCAACCCTAGCTGTTGGTATCCCTCCCTGTGACCCACCAGCGACCACCAAGTATCTATTCCCGTCCAAGTTATAAGTGTACGCGGTCAAGCACACCTGTCCAACTATACACGCCCCACCGTTGGGGTGGTTGCGTTGCAACCTCCGCATGCGCGTGCGCACCCACCGTGCGCTTTACAGCCATTGCACTTGTGCGGTCCGCGCATGCACCCATGTAAGCACACTGCAAACGGTGGGTGTGATATGCGCACTGCCCACTTGTGTGATATGCGCACTGCTCTCAGTGCTTATGCTCGGTGGTTGCCAGTGGCAAAGCATAGTGGATCGCGCAGCCTATCGTCTTGCTTCTACACCGGTGTCATGACCCCGTGGCTCACAGCGTTTGCACAGCGACCGCTGTTCAGGTCATGGCTCCGCCAGCCACTAGGTATAATGCCACGCACCATGCACACGCAATTGTAGGTGTTGGTAGCAGGGTGGGAGGTCGGAGCGAAAATTTAGGAGCCGCCCTAGCAAGCGTGGGCCGCTTACCAGCACAGCGAATAGCACCAGCTATATATATATCGATTGTAATGCAGCCACGATCCACCACGTTACGTTTCCGCACCACACAGCCAGCTCTGCATCTTTGCCCTATGTAACTACCAGCTCTGTTGCATTTCGTTGCTCCGCCACGCCACATCCTGTCATCTCTTCTCTCGCCGCCCCCCCCCCCCCCCTCCAGACGGATGGCTCGGTGCCCAACACCCTCGTGGTCGCGCGCGTGGCCGTCGTTAAGCCCCGCGTGGTCGCGGCGGAGCACATCAACGCGGTGGGTAGGCAGTCAGTGTAGTGGGTAGGGGTCAGTGTAGTGGGAGGGTGGTCACTGTAATGGATGGGTGGTCACTGTAGTGGGTCGCGACGGTAGAGTACATCAACGCGATGGGCGGGCACTTGGTGTGGTGGGTGGTTGGCCCTGGACATGGACATGTCATGGAGTGCATTGCCACCGTCATTCATCAGATTATGGTCGTGCTTCTGCGATGTGCCCAAGGAGAAGTGCGGATCATCCCTGAACTGTGTGTAGATGGTGGGCAGCTCCCTGCATTAATATGGATGGTGGGGGGCAGGGAGGGAATCGCTGGCGTGCATGGGCAGTCAGGTGGAGGCAGGTGCATTTGTGTGCTCTGTCCCACAGTCGCTTGAATCAGGGTTCAGCTTTGGCCTGGTTTCACGGGAGCTGCGCATTTGCATGTCACATCAGGCACGCCCGTGTTGCTGGCAACAAATAGAGAACCAACCAAAATTTAATGTAATCTTAAGAAATAAAATATTCAAGCTTTCAATGTGGCAACTAAAGAAACTGATCGCTCTCAGCGCTTTGAGCTCGGTTGTGGAGCTATTTCCCCTTCCTGGTGCCCCCTTTATGACCCTATCCGCTTGTCTTCGTAATCCTATGTCTCTTCGCCATCGTATTTCCCTTCTTGCAGTTCAAGGAGCGCGAGCGCTCGCCCTTTGTGAAGAAGTTGAAGACGATCTACCACCCTGGGGAGGTGAGCTGAGTCGCGCTGGTTCTGAGTACTGGTTCTGAGTACTGGTTCTGAGTACAACCACACAAAGGTCGGTGCACACCTGCGCCGTGGTCATCGTTAGCCCTCCTCTGGCTGTGGTAGATCCCATTTCAGTATGCGTGAGGCGAGGCCTGTGGATGTCCGTGCACACAGGTGTGCCCTTGGCGCTGTTCTCTCGCATGCATCCGCGTTCCGCGTCGCTGCAACAGCCACGCAAAGGGTACCGCCTCTCCAAGTGCCCACTCCAAGTGCCTACTCAAAGTGCCTACTCCAAGTGCCTACTCAAAGTGCCTACTCAAAGTGCCTACTCCAAGTGCCTACTCCAAGTGCCTACTCAAAGTGCCTACTCAAAGTGCCTACTCCAAGTGCCTACTCCAAGTGCCTACTCAAAGTGCCTACTCAAAGTGCCTACTCCAAGTGCCTACTCCAAGTGCCTACTCAAAGTGCCTACTCAAAGTGCCTACTCAAAGTGCCTACTCAAAGTGCCTACTCAAAGTGCCTACTCAAAGTGCCTACTCAAAGTGCCCACTCCAAGTGCCCACTCCAAGTGCCTACCACTGGCCGTGGTGGCGGTGTTCTCCTGATAGCCCACATCTTTGATGTAAAGGGAATCTTGAGTATCCTGAGTATGGCAAGTCATCCATCCACCCATTCCTTGTGCACATGCCCCCGTTGGGAGGGTCACAGGGTGTAAAGTGGGTGAGAATCACGATCGATTTTGGGAGGTTGCGAACGGGTGGGTGCCCTGCAGGGTAGCCACTGTGCCATGGACAAGCTCATGTGGTCAGCATGCGCCCCCCCCCCCCCCTGTCTGGTAGCACACCTGGCGGCCAGCATATTACAGTCGCTTTACTAGGCCCCTATTCCGTTACGCCGTAATAATAATATTGATAATAATAGTAATAATAGTATAATCATCATCATCGTACTATCGTATTACTATTATATAACAGTAGTATATTATTATGATCTAATCATTGTATAGATGTCATGTGAATAAGATAGCAGCAGCCTCAAGCTACCATGGTCCGGATTCTCCAGATTTCTGGCCTGCGCTGGTTGTCTCAATGATATAATTTATGATGTGCTTTTACTTGTTCCTTCTGTCTCTACACCCCCCCCCCCCCCCCGCCCCCTACCCCTTCTCTGCCCCCCCCCCCCTCCCCTCCTTCCCCCTCCTCTCCCTCCCTCCCTCCTTTTTTTCCCTCGCCCCCTCCCCAGGTGAACAGCATTCGCGAGTACGGCAAGCAACCCAACATCGTGGCCACCCACACGGACGCGCCTGAGGTATGCGCTGGCTAGCATAGGACTTGAACCAAGCCAATAGGACCCAGCGATTGGTATGATGACCCATGGGGGGGCATGGAGCATCGACCCTCAGCGAGAGTGATGGCCGTTCCGTAGGACTTCAAGAAAGCGCAATGTCAATCATCAGCACAAGTCCCGCATCGGCAACGCCAGCCCAGAGTCTGCATGAACCCTTTGCGGGCCGTTCATCGTCGCGCCGTTTGTGTGTGGGGCTGGCACCGTGTGTGTGTTCCTGGGCCCATCTGGCCCAGGCACACACGGCTGGCATGCGTCCAACTTCAGCCTGTCCCCCCCAATACCCCTGTTTGGCGGACAGCGCCGGATCACCCGGTCCGGCGGGTTGCTATGGGCAACGCTGCTTGATAGAGAACGCTACTGCCCACCGCTGAACGCGTGCGGTTCGTTCTCATGCGGTGTGGTGCGCAATGAAGCGATGCCACATTCGCACGATCCATCCCCCCTTTGACCCGACCACATTGTGTGACGTTGTTTGGAATTTCCGTCGTGATTTTCGTTGTCTCTTTTGTCGTACGTTTCACATGATTCTCCTTGCGCCCCCCCGTGCAAATGTCCTTGTAAATCCCTTGTTGTGAACCCCTGTTCCTAAACCCTGGCGATTCCCTGCCCTCCCCTTCCCCCTTATCCATGCAGGTCTTCATCTGGAATGTGGAGACCCAGCCCGACCGCAGCAAGGCGGGCACCAAGCCCTCCTCGCAGGACAGCCCCTCGACGCCCGAGGTGGTGCGTGCGCGCGTGGGTGGACATAGTTGGACGCTTGGATGCGCATTTACATGTATGCGCAAGTACAAGGATGCGATATTGTTAGCCCCTGCGCCATCTTTGCCCAGGGGCGCGACCTTCAAACCGTTGTGCATGCATATTTGGGCCCTGGACAGATGTGCGGGTCGTCAGCTCCAAGCGCGGGGTTGGTGAAGGTCGGCACCTTTTATGTGTCTTTAAGGTGTACACGCCCCAGTTCATGCCTAGTGATGTTTGCGGAGGATGTGTTCGGGCATGGGGCGGGGTGCTCGACTCCCACAATGACTGTTCTAGCCAAGGGATGGTATTGTATCCTACTACAACCTCATGCTACCACGCGCCCTTGCCCTTCCCCCCCCCCCCCCCCCCTTCCCCCCTTCCCCCCCTTCCCCCCTTCCCCCCTTCCCCCCTTCCCCCCTTCCCCCCTTCCCCCCCTTCCCCCCTTCCCCCCTTCCCCCCTTCCCCCCTTCCCCCCTTCCCCCCTTCCCCCCTTCCCCCCCTGTCCCCGCCTCTCTTCCGGTTCCTCCGTGCCCAGGTGCTTGTGGGACACACCGACAACGCCGAGTTTGCGCTCGAGTTCCACCAATCGGCGCCGATGGTGGCCAGCGGAGGTGCGTCCCAAAATAGCTCTAGAAAGACTCTGTTCACAGAGCTTGGTGCATGGCGTGCCGCTGCCCACGTGCCTAGTCCGCCGCCCACATTTTGTCGTTCTGTGCCGTGTCCCTGATGCGCTCCCCTTGGTTTTAATCCTGCACGATCTAGGGCCCTCTCCGCCGTGTGTAGTGACCCTGCGTCACATCCTTGTCGCATCCAGGTCCACACAGGGACATGCCAAGTCTGTGCCTTGCGTCCACATCACTCGCGCAGCATGTACACATCGTTTAGGCATCCCTCACCGCTTCCCTACGCCGAGCAAGCGGGTTGTTTTGGGCTCATTCCCCCCTCCCCTCCGCTGTGCCCCCTGGCGTCCCCTGGTATGCATGCGCGGGCGTTCTGGCGCGACCTCCTTGCGTTCTTGCTGCTTGCCTCCCAGGGGACAACGTAGGTCACAGCAGTGCATAACATCGTGTGCACCTCCTTGCTGCTACGACACCTGTCAGTCCCACGAGTAATGCTCAGGTCACTCTAAATATTGTGCTCACGTTGTGTCCATGGCTGCCTTCCATCCACGGGGCATGACGTCAGCACACTAAAGCGCTCTGCAGGTCACTATAGTTCCGTCTTTGGCGTTGGTCACCATTCATTCACTTGCTCCCATGCCTGTGTGGGGACAGCTAGGAGTCAGATTAATACTGTGTCGCGCAATTAACTTTGGTTACCAGCGAGTGGCTATCGCTGGTCATCCATTCAGACCCTAGAAGCCGAGTGCTTGCGGAACCTAGAAGCCGAGTGGTAAAAAGGTTTCCGCACAATATTCAATATTAACCTAACTCAACGGGGTACAAACTTTCCTACTGGTCACTACACTATGCCCTCTTCCCCTTGGCGCCTACCCTGCAGGCAAGGACACCAAAGTGCTACTCTGGTCGCTTGAGGACCAGATGAGTTCATTGCTGGCATCCGCCACCGCCAAGGATGACACCAAGGGGGCGGCAGGGCGGGCCAGCATGAACAGCGGGGGCGGGGGCAAGCTGGGATCAGCACCGGGGGGGGGCGCGCCCCGGCTCAAGCCCCGTCTGGTGCTCAGCGGCCACCAGAGCACGGTGGAGGATGTCAAGTTCCACCCGTTCAGGTGGGTGCGGCCGCCATCTGGCGCCACGTGGCGATGATCTGCCTAGGTTTATCGTTCGTGCGGGGATGCTGTGGCTACCGTCACCATGGAGCGTCCGTCCCTTAGCTGCTTGCTGTTTGCACCCACCCACGAGCCACTTGCAGTGTCTGTGCGGGGATGATGGTGGAGTTTTCTCATTGATTTGTCGATGGACAATATGGCAGCTTCTCATGCTTATGTGGCGCGCATCGTGATGCGTTTGCTAGAAGGGAACGGTTTGTCGTCCCTTGTGCCCTCGCGGCGACTGTACCCTCGTCGGGTTGAGGGTGCGGCCAACTCCATCATGCGGTCAGCTCACTAGGCACGTGGGTGGCGTCGAGTTTGGCTTGCGTCATGTCTCCAAGCGCGCAGTCATCCCATCATCGTTTGGCTTGCGTCATGTCTCCAAGCGCGCAGTCGTCCCATCATCGTTTGGCTTGCGTCATGTCTCCAAGCGCGCAGTCATCCCATCATCGTTTGGCGTGCGCCATGTCTCCAAGCGCGCAGTCGTCCCATCATCGTTTGGCGTGCGTCATGTCTCCAAGCGCGCAGTCGTCCCATCGTCGTTTGGCTTGCGTCATGTCTCCAAGCGCGCGCAGTCATCCCATCATCGTTTGGCGTGCGTCATGTCTCCAAGCGCGCAGTCATCCCATGCATGTTGACTTGTCACCTGCCATTGTCGACAAATCACGGTCGACATTCACTTTGCATTAGCTTACGCGGCTCCGCTCGTGTACGCATGCCCTGCCTAACCTTGTCACCCTTGTGTTTTGCCGCGCACCCTTGTAAACTTGCCGCCTACTGCGTGGCAATGGCTCGGCCACCTTGATATTGGCAACTGCAACTGCCCACCCATTCCCATCGCCGTTGTGCTATCCAACGTGCACGTCCTGTGCGGCACTGCTGCCACCAAACGCCACCAAACGCCACCAAACGCCACCAAACGCCACCAAACGCCACCAAACGCCACCAAACGCCACCAAACGCCACCAACCACCAGCGTGGACGAGCTGTGCAGTGTCGGCGATGATTCGCAGCTGCTGTTCTGGGACGCGCGGTCGGGAGCGTCGCCGGTGCTGAAGGTGGGGATGGGGATGTTCAAGGGGAACGGCGGTGGTTAAGGGGAATGATGGGGTGGGTGTAAGTGCCATCCAACCATGTACTTACAGTCGGGGGCGTCGCCAGTGCTCAAGGTTGACTGGTTCAAGCGTGAGGACAGCATTCTAGATGCCGTGGGTTGTGAATGAGCATATGTTGTTGCAGCTTTTGAAAGTGCGTATGTTGTTGCTGGTAGGAAACGTACGTAATGCGCAAGCCAGCTTCAGTAACATTCTACATTTTACTGGCTTGGGAGGAACATGCTTTTGTGCCTATGCTTTCAATTGGGGGCCTGGTCAAGTAACCACAAAGTCCAAGGATAATTAATTCTTAGATAACGACACAGAAATAAATAACTAAATAAGACATGGCCTCAGGCCCCAGGCTTCTGTGATGGCCCCTTTCCCTTTTATCATGGCCCCTTTATCGTCGCCCCCTGCATGATGGCCCCACTTGTCACGTCCTGGCATCTGTCATGTACCCACCACATGCCAGGTGGCCAAGGCGCACGGAACCAAGGACATCCACTGTGTCGACTGGAACGTGCTGGACCCCAACCTGATCGTGACAGGGTAAGCCAGGCGCAGGGACCCAGGGTGTCAGGCACAGCATTTATCTGTTCCACCTGGTTGCATACGCTACGCTGCCTCCTTGTGTTGATGGTGACGATGATGGATCCGGGCATCTTCCAGTGCTGATAATGGAGCCTGGTTTCAAAATTTTGTAGTCGATGACCGCATCCTCTTCCCCCAGCGGTCCGTTGCCTGTCTAAGGCCCCAATGGAAGGCCCATCATGGCGTGGGGTCGTCCCCATCATGGCGTGGGGTGATCCCCATCATGGCATGGCAGGACATGTAGTAGGGCGGCTCATCGGCCCTGGCACTCTGCCACCGTTTTGACCACCAGTGCCATGGTAGTGTCCATTGTAGGCAGTAGCTCCTCTCCTTTGATGAAAAAATGTTTGTGCTCTGCGCACCAAGAATGTGTCGTGATTTGCACACCAAGCACCTCCGCTATCGCTGGACGCGTGAATAGCAGGAACTCCATCAAGGCGCAGCGGCGTTCCCATACGGTGTAGCTGGTGTAGTGCCGACTAATGTCACGCCCAACTCGCTAACACCAACCTGCGCAGAAAAGCAGGATCCTTTGGCTGAATGCACCCCATGAAGCGCGCTGCTGCACTAGTTGGCTCACAGGGGTAAGCAGTAGGAACATACATGGCAAACGCGTTCACAGCATCAGCGCGGCCGCCTGCACCGCCCGGCGTGGCATGCCACACACCCCGCAACGGGCACTAGCTAGTTTCATGATGCAAACGCAAACACCTCCTTTCCCCCATCCTGCCAGCTCGGCCGACTGCACTGTCAAGGTCTTTGACCGGCGCAAGCTGGGCGGAGCGGAAGGGGGCGCAGCCAAGTCCGCCGCGCTGCACACGCTGAGGTCGCACTCAGAGTACGTCAACACCGTGCGGTGGTCGCCCGACCGCTCCAGCGTGTTCGGGTCCGGCTCCGACGACTCCATCATCAACGTGTGGGACATCGACAAGGTGAGAACTGATGAGGGTCAGACTTGTAAGGATTAACAGGGCTAGACGGTTAGCATTGTCGATTGCCCCACCATCTTAGTGTGGGACATGGACAAGGTGAGGGCAACGGCCGCGCTGATGTGTGAATGCTTGTGATAGTGGCGGATGCTTCTGGTGCCATGAGAGGGCATGGGCTAGCTTGATGGCCGCATCACCAACGTGTGGGAGCCCGGCAAAGTGAGAACTGACAAGGGGTGGATTAAGTGGGCACTGGGCACTAGTACTAGCAGCAAAGTCAGTTGCCCCACCATCAGTTACGTGCGGGACATGGACAAGGTATGGCTTTGTTGGTGATGGTGGTTAGTGGCGCTAGAACTAGCTTCCGTGGGCAAGCTAAGTTGCCCGGCCACCAACGTTTGGGACATCGACAAGAAGAGGCGGGCCAGGGGATGTGGGACTGTGGCGCTAGTGCCAGCATTGGTGGGCACCCACTGGGTGGGTGCGGCGGGTGCATAGTTGCTAGGCTATGGGGGTGTTCAGCCTTCCAGTGGAGGGGATTACTGCCCTATGGAGTGTATTTGGCCGATGAGTTTCTTTGCATACTTATTGCATCAGTCTGTCCCATCTTTTTCTCGTCGGCATTACTTCCTTTTGTCCCTCTTAAGTTACAACAAGTGGCACTCGTGTGCTCGTTGTATTAATGGAATGACCTCGCCTGCGCTTGTGGTTCGCCTATGGAAATCCCTGGGCATGGCCATCAATCCTGCCCGCTCAGACCTCTGCTGCGGAACCAGCGCCCGCTGCGGACGACAGCTCATCGCCCCCCCCCCCAGCTCATGTTCCAGCACGTGGGCCATCGGTGAGGCTTGCCAGCAACCAGCACGGCTGCAGTAACCAGCACGGCTGCAGTAACCAGCACGGCTACTGTTAGCAGCACGGCTACACTAACCAGCACGGCTGCAGTAACCAGCACGGCTACAGTTAGCAGCACGGCTACACTAACCAGCACGGCTGCAGTAACCAGCACGGCTACAGTAACCAGCACGGCTATAGTAACCAGCACGGCTGTAGTAAGCAGCACGGCTGTCGTAACCAGCACGGCTACAGTAACCAGCACGGCTGCAGTAACCAGCACGGCTACACTAACCAGCACGGCTACAGTAACCAGCACGGCTGTCGTAACCAGCACGGCTACAGTAACCAGCACGGCTGTCGTAACCAGCACGGCTACAGTAACCAGCACGGCTGCAGTAACCAGCACAGCTACAGTAAGCAGCACAGCGACAGTAACCAGCACGGCTATAGGAAGCAAGACGAGTCCGACCTTTGCCCCGCCGCGCATGGTTGCGATTGGGCGCTAGAGGCAGCGTGTTTGCCAATTTTAATACACGTGGGGTCTGTTGGTGTTCTGCTCCTCGGGTTGGCATGTTGCTACTGTCAGTGCATTGCTTGGCTTGGCTATACTTTTTGAGAGGCTGCGCTTGGGTGCAGGGTGGCACCGGCATTGCATTGGTTATCGGGGGCATCGCTTCTGCTCCTTTGTTCGATCCTGGTCATCCATGTTTCCCTTGTAGTAGACCTCGCCATCCATGTTTCCAATCCAATCTTTTGCAAATGCACAGTTGCACACCCATTTAAAAGTGCCCAAACAGGGCACCATTGACCTTTTAATTTTCTGATCGATGCGTCTGGTATGTTCATTCTTTTCGGATGGTTTTGGGGCGATGTGCTGTCTGCCCCCAACATTACCAGGTCGCGCATCATGGAACCTCTTGTTCCTTATCTGATAAGTTCGATGTGGTAATCCCTATTTTTTTGCCCTACCAATCTCCAGGTCGCGCATCGTGGACCTCCAGTGGAACACGCGCGACCCTTGGGTGATGATGAGCGTGTCCGAGGACCTGGCCGCGGGCGGTGGGGGCACCCTGCAGGTGAGCGCGTGTGGCGCAGGTCATGTCGCTGGCATCCTTTGTTGTGGATGGCAGTGAGGCGAGGCAGTACTGCGATAGAAATATCTGGTTGCCACTTTGATAAGGGTAGGCCCACCAGGGTCACTGAACGGATGAGCATTGAGCAGAAGCTTTGGCACCGACTTCTAAGCGTCTGTTTTAACTAGTAGCTTGTTGAACAGTGATGGTAGTACTCTCTTAATTCTGCAATTAACTGTGGGAATGCTCAATGGAGGCACCGGTTGTGATGGAATGGAATGTGGAAGGGTTCTTCCTGAATCTTTTTTTAATGGAAAAGGAAGTGCCAACTTGACGAAGTGGTATGCAAGGCGAAGTTTGCTTTCTGACACAAATGCTTATGCGTCATGACCCGTGTCGTCACGTCAGCATGCGATGCATGCGCATACTCACTACCTCATGCTGTCACCCATGCCCCCCCCCTATTTCTACCCCCCTCCCCTCCCTCCCCTCCCTCCCCTCCCCTCCCCTTCCCCCCCCCCCCCCGCTCTTCCAGATCTGGCGCATGAACGACCTGCTCTACCGGCCCGAGGCGGACGTCCTTCAAGAGCTCGAGTCGTTCCGATCCGAAATGTTCGTAAAGGGGGATCTGGCCACCGCGCGCGCTGACGCAGCCGACAAGAAGGGTGCCGCCGCCGCTACGAAGACCTCCACCCCTGGCAAGCCGGCATCCGCCGCCAAGCCCGCGTCGACACCTGGTGCCGCCAACACAGGTGAGAACCCGTCCAAGGGTGACGGCAGCACTCCGGGTAAGACACCAGGGAAGGCGGGGGCGGCAGGGGGGGATAAGAGCTCTGCCAAACGGAAGGTGGAGGAGAAGGACAAGGGGGGTGCGACAAAGGAGGCCGGCAAGACATCGCCGGGGGTTGGCGATGCTAACACACCAAAGGAGCCGGGGAGTAAGAAGGTCAAGAAAGAGGGTGACAAGGCTGCGGATGACGAGCCGGCAGAGGCAGATGGGGGGAACAAGGGGGAAGGGGGCAAGGGGGAGGAAGGGAGGGAACAGGAGGCAGGGGAGGGGCCAGGTGAGGGCATAACGGAGGCAGGTGCAGGTGGCAGCAGTAACGTGGTGGCTGCTGGTGCGGATGGCGAGAAGCCAAAGGAGCCCGCCGCGCCCTCGGATGAGGTGGAAGCAGGCGAGGGAGTGCGGCCGGCGGCGGTGGACGATGACTGGGTGGAGCTATCTAAGAGCGAGGTGGAGGAAAGTAAAGTGCATGCGGAGGCATCGGCCGCGGCCGAGGAGAAGGCGAAGGAGGAGGCAGAGCGGAGCTTGGAGCCGGAAGCTCAGGCGGCCGCAAAGGAAGCTGGCGCGGATAAAGAGGCTGCGGCTGCGAGTGCCCATGACACAGACGCGAAAGAGCAGGGGGAGGGCAAGGGTGTAGGGCCGGAGGGTTGCTCCAGTACACAGGGCGGCGAGGCAGACATGATGGACACACGACCTGTGGACACGGAGGGCACTGGTACTGGGGAAGGGCAAGGGGGCGCGGTGAAGGACGATGAGATGGCAGACGCACAGGCGGGTGGGGCCGACGAGGCAGCATGAACATGGAGCAGCATCACGGGCGTGGGTACCAGCTTGCAGGGGTGGCTGTACGCTCATGTTTTGTCGACTATACCTCTTATTTTTGGAAAGGCGTCATATCCCTTTTGGGGGATGCATGAGATCGACAGAGATATCAAACGGACAACGTACCATCGCAGGCCAGAAATCTGGAAGAATGATCATCTTTCAAGGAATAGCCAAATTTGCATGTACCATCAATTTTATCATGACTACACCTGGTATACTTCTTATACCTGAGGAGATCATGCGGATCATCATGCCTTCCGAGCTGTTCAGATAAGCCTTTCAATAGCAAGCTCCTAAAAGTAACTGATATCTTTTAACAGCGATCGACGTTGCATATGAGTATGCCAACCTGATATCGAGGGCACATGAACTATCTTTGCTGAGTATCTAGAGTAGTTAGGATTTTATAGATTAGTTTAGATCGATCGAGTTAGCTTACTTAGGTTTCGCGGCTTCACTCACCCCCATCCATCAAGCAAGGGAATACGTAGTGCTACCTGATCTCCCCACGGAGTCATGTTGTATAATTTAATTTATTTAACGTCATTTAATGAACTATCAATAAGAGCTTTAGGCCCCTAGAGCTTGTGATTTGCGGGATCGATGATTCTGATGCACGGCGTATATGACGATCCCGTACGTTGGTAAGCATTAATCGAGTCATGCATTAAATGAAATGAAATGAAATGAAATGAGATGAGATGAGATGAGATGAGATGAGATGAGATGAGATGAGATGAGATGAGATGAGATGAGATGAGATGAGATGAGATGAGATGAGATGAGATGAGATGAGATGAGATGAGATGAGATGAGATGAGATGAGATGAGATGAGATGAGATGAGATGAGATGAGATGAGATGAGATGAGATGAGATGAGATGAGATGAGATGAGATGAGATGAGATGAGATGAGATGAGATGAGATGAGATGAGATGAGATGAGATGAGATGAGATGAGATGAGATGAGATGAGATGAGATGAGATGAGATGAGATGAGATGAGATGAGATGAGATGAGATGAGATGAGATGAGATGAGATGAGATGAGATGAGATGAGATGAGATGAGATGAGATGAGAGATGAGATGAGATGAGATGAGATGAGATGAGATGAGATGAGATGAGATGAGATGAGATGAGATGAGATGAGATGAGATGAGATGAGATGAGATGAGATGAGATGAGATGAGATGAGATGAGATGAGATGAGATGAGATGAGATGAGATGAGATGAGATGAGATGAGATGAGATGAGATGAGATGAGATGAGATGAGATGAGATGAGATGAGATGAGATGAGATGAGATGAGATGAGATGAGATGAGATGAGATGAGATGAGATGAGATGAGATGAGATGAGATGAGATGAGATGAGATGAGATGAGATGAGATGAGATGAGATGAGATGAGATGAGATGAGATGAGATGAGATGAGATGAGATGAGATGAGATGAGATGAGATGAGATGAGATGAGATGAGATGAGATGAGATGAGATGAGATGAGATGAGATGAGATGAGATGAGATGAGATGAGATGAGATGAGATGAGATGAGATGAGATGAGATGAGATGAGATGAGATGAGATGAGATGAGATGAGATGAGATGAGATGAGATGAGATGAGATGAGATGAGATGAGATGAGATGAGATGAGATGAGATGAGATGAGATGAGATGAGATGAGATGAGATGAGATGAGATGAGATGAGATGAGATGAGATGAGATGAGATGAGATGAGATGAGATGAGATGAGATGAGATGAGATGAGATGAGATGAGATGAGATGAGATGAGATGAGATGAGATGAGATGAGATGAGATGAGATGAGATGAGATGAGATGAGATGAGATGAGATGAGATGAGATGAGATGAGATGAGATGAGATGAGATGAGATGAGATGAGATGAGATGAGATGAGATGAGATGAGATGAGATGAGATGAGATGAGATGAGATGAGATGAGATGAGATGAGATGAGATGAGATGAGATGAGATGAGATGAGATGAGATGAGATGAGATGAGATGAGATGAGATGAGATGAGATGAGATGAGATGAGATGAGATGAGATGAGATGAGATGAGATGAGATGAGATGAGATGAGATGAGATGAGATGAGATGAGATGAGATGAGATGAGATGAGATGAGATGAGATGAGATGAGATGAGATGAGATGAGATGAGATGAGATGAGATGAGATGAGATGAGATGAGATGAGATGAGATGAGATGAGATGAGATGAGATGAGATGAGATGAGATGAGATGAGATGAGATGAGATGAGATGAGATGAGATGAGATGAGATGAGATGAGATGAGATGAGATGAGATGAGATGAGATGAGATGAGATGAGATGAGATGAGATGAGATGAGATGAGATGAGATGAGATGAGATGAGATGAGATGAGATGAGATGAGATGAGATGAGATGAGATGAGATGAGATGAGATGAGATGAGATGAGATGAGATGAGATGAGATGAGATGAGATGAGATGAGATGAGATGAGATGAGATGAGATGAGATGAGATGAGATGAGATGAGATGAGATGAGATGAGATGAGATGAGATGAGATGAGATGAGATGAGATGAGATGAGATGAGATGAGATGAGATGAGATGAGATGAGATGAGAGTTGGTGGCCGAGAGTTTGCTCAGTTGGCCAAGAGTTTGCTCACTTGGGTGCCAAAATCACAAAGTAACGTAAAATCAACGAAATAACTGCATACAATTAGCCTTTTGGCCTAGCCCATTCAATTATTCCGTCAAACCCCGCCCCCCCCCCCCCCCCCTTATTCCCGCTGGTCTAGTACAAAAGCCTGAATTCCTGGCTGCCTGAGCTTGGGAGGCAGCCGTTGATTGTAAACAAATGCCATGCCAGTTGTAACAACTCCTTGGAATAATTTCAGTGAAACAAGTAATAATTCATGCAAGCTCACACCATTTGCATGATACATATCGTAAGCACTTTTGTAATGCCATTCTTAATTTTCCTTTAATTTGCAGTTTGCCATGCCCATTAATATTCCCCCCATGCCCGGCCCCATGCCTGCCACTCCCCCCATACCCCCATGCCCCCCATGCCCCCATGCACCCCCCATTCCCCCCATGCCTGGCATGCCTGGCATGCCTGGCATGCCCATGCCCATGCCCATGCCCATGCCCATGCCCATGCCCATGCCCATGCCCATGCCCATGCCCATGCCCATGCCCATGCCCATGCCCAAGCCCAAGCCCATGCCCATGCCCATGCCCATGCCCATGCCCATGCTGCCCATCATGCCCATGCCCATGCCCATGCCCATGCCCATGCCCATGCCCATGCCCATGCCCATGCCACCCATGCATGCTGCCCATGCCGCCCATGCCACCCATTCCCGTGCCATTCATACCCATATATGCCAACCATACTCGTGCCATCTGTGCCCATGCTATTCATGCCCTGCATGCCAAACATGCCCATGTTTGCATCCTGCGTGCCAGTGCAGCCCATGCCCTTGCCCTCGCTACCCTTGCCCTTGCCCATGATGTCGTCGCCCATGCCACCAAGTGAGTCTTCTGATTTAGGCTTTTTTGTAGGCTTGGATTGCGTCTCTGTGTTCGTAAGATCCACGAATGCTTTTCTATCCTTGCGGGCATGCTTGGCAGTTGGCAGTTCCGGTGTGAGTGAAGCACGCTTGGCAGGCGATTCTGGCACGAGGGATGCACGCCTGTGGGCAGCCGGCTTTCCTGGCGTGAGTGATGCACGCCTGGCAGCTGGAGATGCTGGCACGGGTGATGCCAGCTTGGGCACCTTTGCAGGGCGAGAAGACTGCCATCCCGGTGCCTCATCGAAAGGAAAAGGGGCTGAATCATTGCCCACACGGCAGAACGCAGCCGGATACTTGGAGAACTGCTGCACATCAAGCGTGGCCAAGAGACGTTCACCATCTGCCAAGGTGGCATCCCTAGCTGGCCCAGGTGGCATCGCGTAGGGCTTGCCGTTTGCGTCAAGAGCTTGGGTGAAAGGCATGCCTTTGCCATCAAGGGGGAGCTTGACAAACACAAAAGGGCAAATTGCATCAATGATGGGGCGCTGACTCGAGCGTTGCTTAAAGGCCCTTCAGGTTGGAGACTGTGGTTTTGGCCATCAAGAAGCCTGCACCTTCAACCACTGAAACGACTATACGTATGTCGCTTGGGGTCGTGCACTTGCAAAGATGGAGCCGCGCTCGATGGTAGGTGCTGTCCCAGAACAATCCCGGCTGATGTCAGCTGAACGCAGCAGTGTATCACCCGCAGCCACTACCTCGCCACTGCCATGGGCATGTTGATGGCCATGTTCATCGCCCTTGGCATCGCCGTGGGCACGGCCATCGTCACTGGCATCGGCATCGGTTTGACCATCAACGTGATCGCCGCTACCATCGACCTTGGTGTCGGCATCTCTGTCGCCTTGTTCAAAGCCGGCACATCCCTGTAACAAGTAACGCGTTCCGGCAGCACCAATGAATGTTGCACATAATGCATGAATGCACATACGTCATGCACATATAAACATGCAGCGACAAAGAAACATTTCGAAACCTGCGAGTTCCCGCAAATGCATGACCGCTATATACCGCAAAACGAAAGTCCGCAGCAGGCAGCCTGTCATGATTTCAAAAATACTTCGCCCTGTACCTGCTCACTTGTCATGGCCTCCTTTCGCCCACATAAAAGGGCACGGTCCAGTTCGTCAAGGTCAGTTCCTTCCAATCTGGCCTCCTCCCCAGCTAGAAGGGCCCTATCCTCAGCCTCCTCAGCATCTTCTTCCCCATCAGCGTGGGCTTCTTTGTCATCAGCCCTCTTGTCGATTCCTTTCGCGCTATCCCTGTCAAGCTGATTGCCCGGCCGGGTCGATCATCCGGAGCGACTTTCCTGGCGACCTTCGTATCGCCGCAGCATTCCTTGCACAGAATTGTCTGTCCAAAACCCTCTTCTCCCACGCCGACGCCACAAAAAACATGCATCCACTTGCCGCACGTGCACTTGTGGACTGGGCCAACCATGTTTTTGCAACCACCCCCGCATAATTGCATGGTTTCGGTGCCCATTGTGGCAGCCATTTCCGCTTGTTCTCACCCACCGAGCTCACCTTAAAACGTGTTCAACGTTGCTTTCATTCAAATTCGAAGTGCAGTGCAGTCCGTTAAACCCAAAATGCCGAGCAGTCGAGCACGCATAAAATGCCTCGCTACTACGGTAGTTGCGACCGACTAGATCTGACAAAAAAATGCCTAGGCATTTTTTTTCAGGACTAGATCTGACAGAAAAATGCCTAGGCATTTTTCTGTCAGATCTAGTCCTGGAAAAAAAATGCCTAGTCGAATCCAAAAGTGCCTAGGCATTTTTCGATTTGCCGTACTTCCTGAACAAGCCGCGCGTTGCGCGCCGAAAGTTTGCTCACTTAGAATCCTTGGCCAACTGAGCAAACTTTCGGCCACCGGCTCTGAGATGAGATGAGATGAGATGAGATGAGATGAGATGAGATGAGATGAGATGAGATGAGATGAGATGAGATGAGATGAGATGAGATGAGATGAGATGAGATGAGATGAAATGAGATGAGATGAGATGAGATGAGATGAAATGAAATGAAATGAGATGAAATGAAATGAAATGAAACGAAACGAAATGAAATGAAATGAAATGAAATGAAATGAAATGAAATGAAATGAAATGAAATGAAATGAAATGAAATGAAATGAAATGAAATGAAATGAAATGAAATGAAATGAAATGAAATGAAATGAAATGAAATGAAATGAAATGAAATGAAATGAAATGAAATGAAATTGTAACATATCAAGGAGACACCCAGCGCATGCCAGAAATCGTCTCCATTGGGAGCACATGTATAGCACATATCCCTGAGAAGGGGCTTATGGCTTTTGATACACTCTGAGCTACTTCCTGCAAGGGTAGGGTGTAAACTACACCTGCTCTGGGTGCACCAAGTGCATGCACCTGCACCACCATGATGTATCATACCTAAAAAGGCCTGGCATGGGGTGGAAGATCATCATGGCTAGCTGAACAATGGCTAGGGCATGGCTTCTCAGCAGAGAGTAGCTCTCTGCATGGGCACAGCATAACTAAATAATGCTAGGCATCATCTGGTGTGGGGCACACCATACATAGGCACACATGTACATGGCTGAGGCATGCATGCAGTGAGACAACTATTCCTGTCCAGATGCATGCGCGCGGTGTCCTAGAGTAGTCATGTGAGAGATCCAATCAAAGGCGCAAAGCCCGCAGAAGTTGCATATACGTGGTGTTACGCCGCAAGCCTCTACCGCCACCTCTACCTCTACCTGTCCTAATGGTACCTAGACTAGTAAGGCCGCCTCTAGTTAAACCCCTAGCGAAAGACGAACGAGACGATCCAGATCTCAATGCATTTACGTATGTGCTACTGTAATACGCCATAAGCCATTTACACAACCCGTTTACTCCAGGAATAGAGGAAGGAAACACAACTACACTGCCGTGACCCAAGCCTAAATGTGTTAATTCATTTAACACACGCCGAGTGCACACACGGGGGGGTAGAACGTGCATAAATGGCCACCAACGGTCCAACACGCTCGGGCCGACATGGCCCTCGCCTACAGATGCACGCTGGTCCACTACATTCTACCAAAGGATCAGGACCACAAGTAAAGTACGCGGCGCGGCGCCCAAAGGCACCCAATGTACCATAGTACTGTTACGAGGACAATAGTGTCCCGGTAGGAGCTACACGTAAACCTAGGGACAACTGAGGCAAAAGACCTAATTTACGTCCGTAACTACAACGAATTGTTACGCGACGTAACACCTCCCCCCCCAAAAAGGTAGGGAGCCCTCTCCCTACGCACAGGGAGGAAAACAAGGGGCAGGAAACCTAATGCACCCAGCACACACCAACACAATCGGCAGACCATCCAAGATACAAGGCACCAACGTATTAACTCGGTCTCCACCACCACGCCGGGAGGTGTAGGGTTAGCCAGCACCAAGCCTGGTGGTAGGTTCCCCTAACTGCCTGGAACAAAGTCCTTGCCGGGGGGGAACGGCACTGGGCAGGACACACAGAGTAAACAAATCAGTACCAAGGACCAAGAACGACCGGTCAACTGGCCAGAACGTGAGGGCGACTCTATATACCGGAGGGACAACACCCTCAGGTCGGGCCTAAGGCCCTCTATCTAATGGCCATCCGTCTGGTAAGTACCACGGGAGGCCAGCAGGACATCCAGGTACGCCTGGTAGTGAGACACATCCTCAGCATTGTCGTGCCTATCTACAGTGAGGAAAACATCGGCCCACACGCCGTCAGGAAAAAGACCCAGGAAGGCCCAGTAATACCTATGCTGCGTAAGAACGACCTGGCCCCGGGCCCAGTCCAGGAAACCACAGGCAAAGAGGCGTAGGAAAGGCTCTACCGCGATCAGGCAGAGAGCCCGCAGGAGCAGGCGATGGTACCGGATCCGAGGGCGCATACCCGTCGGGAAAAACAGATCTACCAGGGGCTCCACGTTGGACGGCCACAACCGGATATGCCGAATCTCACGGGAGCGCCACCGACGGGCACACTGTCGCGACCCGAACGTCTCGAGGTAGTCGCTAGCCCGGGGAGGAGGATGACCACGAGAGTCCAAACCCTGGCCCGGGATGGGCGCTGGACGACGGGCATCCCACTCTAGGATGGGCTGAAGGACCGTGCTGTACGTGGCACCCGGCACCGCAGGAAACTCTACCGTAAGGGCATCTGAGGCCATAATGCCCAGAGGCGGAGGGTAAGCCCACTGGAACCCGCCGTAGGTGTCCAAGTCATTGTGGCGCCTAGCCCAGCGATACAGGACGCGCCGAACCAGGCTCTCACCCTGGAACACCGGATCAGCTAAAATAACCATATCGAAAGGAGGCCGATCAGTCTCAACTGGTAGGCCACGGTCCCGCGGCGCCCGACACACCTGGGAGAACCCGTAGGACATGGGCGAAATGGCAAGCTCGGCGGAGGCGCGCGGCAGGTCACACTGGCGGCAGGCGAGCGCAGACATACCGTACCCAAAGACAGGCGTGTCGCGCGACTCCGGAGTCGCATGCACCACAGAAGGGGCCCGATCCCGATCGCCCTCTGACAACTCCCGAAGGGAATCAGCAGCGCGGGTGGCGCGAGGATCAGAACCACTGGACCGAACAACCGTAGCCAAAGACCGCGGGGCCGAAGGGACAGGGGCCGAAGAAGGGGTAGGAACCGGCACAGACGCGGACGGCGCCGGTACAACAGGGGGCCGCGTCGGACCCGATGCCGCAGGGGGTCGCGACGGACCCGCCTCCGCAGCTGGCGCGCCGGTCTCTGGGGGCGGAGCACCACCAGGCCACATGTTGAAAACAGGGCCCGTGGGGACAGGCAATCCGGCATACGACTGGTTACCGTCTAAGCTCCAGTCAGGCACCGGGATCCTCTGCGGAGGACCGCCCTCCCAAAGCCTGGGAAGACCGCCCGGGTCGCTGAAGAAACCCCGCGAGGGTGGCGCTGACGTGGTGGGCGGCTCAGACGCGTCGGCGACGGGCGCGGCCGCTGGGACGGCGGACTCGCGCCGAGGCGCAGGAAAGTCAGTAGCAGGCGCCGAGGTAGCCGGAGGCGTAGGAGCCGCAGCAACAGAGGAAACCGCAGCCGCCGAGGGCTCGCGCGGCACAGACGGACCCGTAGACGTCGAGGCGACCGAAGGGGAAGGGGGCACAGATACAGCAGACACCCCACCTGGCGTGGCTGGAGCGTGCGCCTGGGCCGCCATGAAGGCCCCGAAGGCCGCCGTCAGGGACTGGATCTGCGCCTGCATAGCAGAAACTGTCGCCGAAAGAGGATCAGGCTCACGACCAGAGCCCAAAGGGGTAGGCTCCACCGATGCGCGCAGGACCGACCTCGGTGAAGACGGGACAGGGGAAGGAGCCGACACTGAAGAGGAGGACGCCGCAGGGGAGGCCGAATACTCAGGAGTGTACTGTGCCTCGATTGGCGCGTCCGTAGGAGTAGGGTCGCCCAATCCTACGCCCGCTGTCTGGTCGGCGATCTCCATGAACTCTACTGCCCGTAGAAGGTCGCAGGGGTTCTCATCTACTTCTGCATCACCCTCGCCCGGAAGCCAGGGGAACACATCCCGTAGGCAGGAGCGGCCCACAGGGGTAGAAAGGTAGGAGAACACCCGGGGGCACTGGAGAACCGCAGCTATCTGTCCCAAGGCTGGACAGCGGGAGCCACATTCTAACAGACAGTGCCCGGCATCGTCGAACCCGTGCAAAACAAGCTGGTGCGGTTCAGCAGGGGATGGACCGTACCACGTGACCCCAAAGAGAGCAGCCCTGACTAAACTCGCATGTTGGGCCTGGAGGGCCGGCTGCACGATGCCACCCGGAAAACTGGACCGTGACACCCAGCGGCCCGGAAGGGCCTCGAAGTACAGCTCAGGGTCCGGTGGGGGCGGGGACGGCAGCGGGCTCGCCGCCGGAGGGGTAGGCTCTGACATGACGGCTGCGGAGGGGAGGGGACAACCAACCACCCGTCGACAGCAGACATAACATAAGAGAGGAGAAGGTCTACAACTAGAGCTTATGCAGGGTTTTATACTCCTGCAGCAGGCGACTACACCCATCTAGCTCACTCTCCGTATACCAGACCTTATCTACTTCACTACGAGCATACATCCACTTCACTTTATACTGACGCTGGGTACCGCGGCCCTTTTTGATATCTCTATGGGCCACGATGCTCTCTACTTCGTCTTCTACCTCCCCAGTGTCAGGGTTATGCTCTAAAGGGGCAGGCGCTAGCTCTCTACCAGCGAACGTGCTAGGGTGGTACAGTTTCAGCTGGCTTCTATGGAAGGTGTTAGAATGTGTTTGCCAAGAGGTAGGGATATCGACTTTATATAAGAAATTTCCTACTCTAGACAACACACGGAAGGGTCCTAAGAAGGCGGGCCTAAGTTTGACCTTAAGTTCTGCTTCAAACTTATGAGCAAAACGGCCAACACGGGGGCCTTCTACTAATACTAGATCTCCTATATCTATCTCAGGTGCTCTTCTATCTAAGGAGGCACGCAACCTAGCAAGGTACTTAGACTGAGCTTTTTGGTACCCTGAGATCGCGTGGTCATGTGCAGTTTTCATTCTATCTAGCAAGGACCGTACACCTTCTACAGTATCCCGGGACACATCATCCTTGTCCCGTAGAGGACTAGCCGTAAGAGAGAGGTAGGGGTAAGAGGCTGTCTACCAGTATCTAGGAAGAACACTAGGAAGGGGTCTGTGACATTTTGTGATATTTTTTTATCACAAAATGTCACTTTTGTGACATTTTGTGATAAAAAAATGATAAAACGTGACAAAATGTGACAAAATGTGATAAAACTGTGACAAATTGTGATCGAGACATGTCATGATTGTGACAAAACGTGACAAACGTGATAAAACCAGCATATTTTGTGATAACGTCATTATCACAAAATGTCAAAGTGTCACAAAATGTCACAAACCCACAGAAAAACAAAATGTGATAAGGTGATAAATCACAACCACTCAGGGGGAGTGATATATCACAAAGCACGCATAATGCACATCCGCAGCAAGGAAGTGCGTGCATGCCGCAGCAGAGATGGAGAAGGAAAAGGCCAAGGTGGGACACGGCAAGGTGGCAATGCCAGGAGAGACAACACGTGCAGCGGTACGGGGCAAGCTTTCAAAGGATGACACCAAGAACTCGCCACTGAGAAAGTTCTTAATTGCAGGTGACAACTTGAAAAACCAGAGGGGGGTACTGAAAGGAACTGACAAAACAAGCTGGAAACACCTCAGGTGCATGATAAAATGCACCACAATGTCATGAGCCGTGGGAGACATGGTTTATTGCAAAAATATCGACTGGGATGTTAAGAAAAACACCAATATTGAACATTCAGGGCAATCGTCATCACGGTCATCAAGTGTCAACCTCCGACCCATCGCTGGCCAAGCATCCATCATGCTGATCAAAGGTGGCATCGTCAATATCTACACTAAATCACAACACTGCATCATGCATCCATTGCTCTGAGCTCACAACACTGGTATGATAAAATGGCAACGGGGAGTGAACATGTTCAGATGGCATGCAACAACCCGATGAAATGGCACAACTGATCAAATACGAACACCAACTGTATTGATACACACACAAGGAACGGTGCACTCAAGCATGGCTGTGGGTGGTGTGCAAAATGGACACCCACAATCATCTCACAAATGCAATATAAAATCTGTTGACCGACAAGCACAACGGGGCTCAACAGTCCTCGTCATCAAAGTCATCATCCTCATCATCACTGAAACCATTACGAGGGCTGTCCCAGCCACCATTGCTGAAATATCTGGATGACTCTCTAGAAACAATCACAGGACACTGTCGAGTGCTACGGCAATGTGACCAAGGCTCAGAGCCTACAAAATCTGCATCCGCATGTGGCCTCTCGCCGTGTTGGACTGACGGATGTGCCCAGCCCGACTGTGTTAGGTATATTGCCTGCATGCAAGACAAAAATACATCATCCGGCAAAGCACGCATCGGTACACACAAAAATTTGTTAGTGAGATGAAGCCACGCGCTGGACGCGCCAACAACTGTCAACTTTGCATGACTTCAGTTCACTTGTATGTAAGGATGCGGGGGAGATCGCAGCAGTTGCGTGGCTATCTATGAGTACCGGCCTAGTTTTAGGACAAAGAAGGTGAGATACTGGGCCAAGAGAGAGACAGGGGTGCTCGAGAAAAAAATTGGCCATGGATGTTCACCTAAATTGTATCTACATGCCTCACAAGTTGTAGGGAACTGCACACCCAGGAATCCTGGAGTCGCAAAGGTTCCCTAACATGCCAAGAGGCCTCACAATCTACTTCATTGCAATCTCTGTATGGTTAATACGGCAATAAGAAAGAAACGCCTGATTAGTGCCAAGAAAAAGCAAGGCCAATCAACCAACAATATGCCCCGTTACAGGTAGGATGAACTCTAACGAGGCTGAAGGCTCTACGTCTGCAATTGACACTAGCAGGAGTCGTTCAGGGTGGGGTGTGGGGGGGAGGGAATGACAAAAAGCTGTGATCTGAGCAAAAAGGATAAATATGCAAAGATGCTACCCATGCAAGGAAGCGAGACATAGTCCAGCAATGCCACGAATGTCAGCCGAGGCTACTGGATTGCAAAGAAGGTTCTACCGACAGCGAAGGAATTGGTACGAATAATGCCAACTATTTGTAGCTGAGAGCATCACCAGCGGGCTACAAAAAAATCATGCACGGAAGCTGGAAGAACAAGGCCAATGGTGGCTGACGCGCACAGCACGTTGATAATTTGAGGAATGAGCACTACATAAAGAATGATCACCGTTGCTCACCATCAAGAATTCGCCGCGCTGGACAGGCGACCAAGAGCTTGTCGCTGCCACATGCGATGGGGCCGCGTGCAAGCCCAACGGTATTAGGCATCACAAGTACACGCGCAAAATTGACACCACAATGGCAACACAGATGCACACATACGAATGTATAACGACCGAAAGCATAAACAGAGAATCAGTTGGTTAAGACAAGGAAAGTGGCGCAAGAGCAGCCCATGTCATGCAACTCTCAATCTGAACAAGGTTATGCCCTTCATGAAAACTAAATCAGATGTCGTTTGCATAGTCTATTGACCTTGTACGAATGAGATAGTGAAACTGCTGCAGCATTCATGGCAAGCACGGCTAACTTGGCATGAAACCGAGCGGCCCAGCAGCCTTGGCCCTAGGGCGATACGTGAGAATGCCACGTGCGTACGGCATGCATGTTAAAGTCGATGCAAACTTATTAGTATTTCAGGCGAGGAATTCCTTGCTCACCTCAACTGGTAAAGAGTGGGCAGCTTCTGGATGTCCGAATGTGCTGTGCGTACCACTGAGCGAACAGATCGATTAAAGCTTTATTCTAGACCATGCCTATGTTTCTCCCCCGATGGCTGCTTGTAGCCTTGTCCGAGCTCGCTCCTGAATTCATTTGAGACGACGCCCTAATGGCTACATAAATCACGACGGTCATCAGTGAGCCTATGCTCCTATTCCAACCACCACGTGCGTTCATACAGAAGCGACATTGCTGGAAATCAAAAGGCACATAATCCCGCCTTGGCTGCGAGCCGATCGCAGCTCCCTTCCACCTTTCCCACCTGTGCAGCGTGGATAGATGTGCAACTCTAAGGTCTTTTTTTTTTCGCGTCGTCTTAACTTCAACTTCAACGTAACACCCGCGCAACCACTGGAATTAGGGCTCGCAATTCGCCAAGTCCCATCAACGTCGCAAAGTCTGGTGTCGTCGCTCTTCCTGTCATCAATCATTAGTGCCAAATACTATCGTCATTACTGTCGTCATTAGAGGCCCTTTAGGCCTTTACTATCGTCAGTCACTCGCTTTGTGACGATAATAACGTACGGTAGATGGCATCAGTCGTACTTCCCGCCCCCCCCCCTGCCCACGTCCCCTTCCGATTTCGCCGCTACTACATCTCGCCCCAAGTAGAAGTTTGCATTTTGCCATACATTAGGAATAACTGACTGACGAAACTAGTAAAAAGACGACTGACATGACTCTCTAGTATCGCTTGGTTGGGACCGCTGGCCTGGCATCGTAACTGTTAGCCGTACCGTTCAGACTACAGTCCACAGCAGCCCCTAGCTTGGGAGTCTGGAATGAATGGACAAAAATCTTTCGCAACATGCGCAAGTCTGGAATCAACCCGTCAGGATCCTTGCGCAAAATTCAAATATTACGCCGAAACCGATGGCAAACGACTAGGTGCACGCAATGGCTAAGGCAGTGAGGGGCTGAGGGTACGCTCGAGCGAAGGGGCCACCTAGTTTTATGTAACCACAGAGTGTGCAATAACAAACGGGGCTGCAGGTCCACGAAACGACGTGATTTCTCTAGCAATTGCGGCGTAGCAGTTTGGATCATGATGTAGGTGCACTTAGGATGTATGTCGAGTTTAATTAAGCATGGAGGTAGCAATGAGGGACTGAGACACATCATATCCAGTTCTGAATCAAGCCGTTCTTTACGCTGAAACACAGCGCAAGCAAGATCTCCGGAACCTGCCGCCAAGCTCCTTAGCCGCTAAGGTTAGCAAAATTCTGCCAGCTTCTTTTACAGCGGTTAGCATGCCGTGCTCATGTGTATGAGGCCATTTCATGGCGGCCGGGTAAAGCTGGCCATGTCTTTGAGAGCTTTGAATATGTATTCTCTGAAGGCTTTCAATACCATGGTGCTTTCTGCGCTCGGCATCTTATGTGTGCCTTCGAATTGCCGTTTTCCTCTTCAATTGCGCGTGTACCTGCGGGTGACTGATACCGTTGGGCTGGCCTCACCTGCGGCCTACCCGCGAATGGCAGGCTAGCTCCTGGTCGAGACTTGTGGTGAGTAGTGGGTACCATCGCATACCTGGAGTCTGTACTTTGTTATCGACGTGCTGTATGTGGCATTGCTAGAATGCATCCAGTTCTTCCTGTTTCTAACTCCAATTACTTGGCATTTTTGCAATCATGCTCCGCCTACATTTAAACACACATGCGTTGCATTTTTTCATAAGGCTTCTTTGTTGTTGAAAGCCGTAAACTGTCTTTCTGCTATTTACATCCCGTCTGCTGCGACTTTCTCCGGTTTTTCCCCATTGACCCCGTCTCTGCTGCACTTTCCATCAGCTCCTTTTTGTTGACAATCAGCGCTTTTAACCTTGTTAGCAAATTGTAAAAATGACACTGTCTAATATATATGAGAAAAATCCTTGTGCCTATTTTTATTAGGAGTTCAGTCATTGGGCTCTAGGAGACATGTGTGATCAACTTTGAGGCTCGTCCTTTGGGATAAAACCTCCAAAGAGTCACACCACTGGACGAGTTATCTTGAACCAGAACTTTTTGTTGGAACACTGACTGAGAGCAGCACGCTTAAGGTTTTGTAAGAAAATCATTTTTTCTCTGAAACGCCATAGCTCCTTTCTAATCATTGTGATTGTGTTGCGTATTCCTTGTCAGTCAGTTAGTTATGTATTCCTTATCATGGGACAGGCGGAGGGGGGCTAATAATTCCTCATGGGGGCAGCAAGGGAGTTGGTAGCACACGCAGTTATGAGCTTTGCTTCTTTCAACATGTTGCTCATAATATCCAATTTCGTGGTTTCTTGGTCTTTGGTATCTTCATAATAGTAGTGCTAGGGTCTCACTTGGTCACCCTTACAATGTTAGTGCCCTTCAGCAATCTCATTTTTAGTCAAATTAGGCTTCAATGGTCATCGATTTGAAATGGGAAGCGTAGTGAAGGCCGGTTCACGCCGAGAGAAACGCAGCGCTGCCGATCCAAGAGTGCAGCCGTGCACGAAGCTCGCAAAGCTGCCTGCAGCAGCACCACCACCGCCGGCAGCGCCGACAATCCTGCCCCCGACAGCACTCCCTTCAACAACCGCCACAGCATCGGTGCCATCATCCATGTTGCCTGCGCAAAGAGCAGATGAAGACATGGCCTCGGTAGAGGCGGCGCTGGCCGCGCTCCTTGCCAAGAAGGAGGCAATGATTGCAGCCAGAAAGGCGGCCGATGTCTCCCATGCAACCCCTGAAGTAAGTCTCAGGAGTGGGTGGGGTTGTAAACCTGGACATGGTTATGAGTGGTGTGATTTGGGGGGTTGCAAACAGGGGTAGTTCATGAGTGGGCAGAGTGGGGGCTGTGGGAAATTGGGGTTATTTATGAGTGGAGGGGCTGTAAACTGGGTTGTTTTTTAGTGGGCTGAGCGGGGGCTGTTGGGGGGTTGTCAGCCGCGTTATTTATGTGGGCTGGGCGGGGGCTGTCGGAAACTGGGATTATTTATGAGTGGGCAGTGTGTGAAACTGTTTTTTTTTTTTTTTAACAACTGGTTGAGGAGGTTGTAAACACTTGGGATTATTTAGGGGGGGGGGGGGGACTGTAAACTCGGTGGCATTTGAGGTGGCTGAGTGGCGCACTCGTTTTTCATAGCCCCCGGGGGCTGTGGAGAACTGGGGTTAATATGAGGGGGAGGTTGTAAACTGCATGGGTGGTTTATGAGTGGGCTGAGTGGGGGGCTGTAGGAACCTGGGGTTATTTATGAGAGGGGGGGTCTAAACTGGTGTGGTTTATGTCAGAGTGGGCTGAGTGGGGCTGTGGGAAACTGGGATAATGTGTGGGTGGGGGGTTGTATTTAACTGGATTGTTTATGAGTGGGCTGAGCAGGGGCTGTCATAAACTGGGATTATTTATGAGTAGGCAGTGTGTGAAAAGTGGGATTTTTTTGTTTTTGATTACTGATTGAGGGGGTTGAAAACCATTGGGATTATTTATGAGGGGGGGCGGGTTGGAAACTGGGTGGTTTATGGGTGGCTGAGTGGTGACTGTGGGAAACTGGGGTTATTTATGAGAGGGGGGTCTAAACTGGGGTGGTTTATGTCAGAGTGGGCTGAGTGGGGGCTGTGGGAAACTGGGATAGTGTATGAGTGGGGGGGTCTAAACTGGGTTGTTCATGAGTGGGCTGAGCGGGGGCTGTCAGAACCTGGGATTATTTATGAGTGGGCAGTGTGTGAAACTGGGATTTTTTTTTTATTTTTTTTAATGAGTGATTGCAATTTTACAACCCCCTCATGAGGGGGTTGTAAACACTGGGATTATGAGTTTGCGGGCGGGGAGGCCGCCTTGCTGTTCTTGAAACCCATTCAAGGATGTTCTAGGCAACACGTTGATTTTGATGTGCAACATTTCTATTGATCGAGGCTGTGAAAGGCTATGACACATCTTGAGTGTTTAAACTTGCCTTTTTTTTCTGCTCACAGGGAGACAAGGTGCCGGCCTCCTCGTCGTCCACTTGACATCGTCATCTAGGCACTACGGCTGCGCATGTTTGTTTTTGTTTTCTTGATCTATACCGAGCGCTTTCTTGTTCATGAATTGGTTACTAGGGTGCGGTGGCAGATGAGACAATTGACACCAACCATCCGTTCATGTTTCTTGCGCATGTGCGTTTTTTAATGCATTCCAGGAACATTCCGAGATTTCTGTCACGCAACGACAAGCGCCAAGCCGGCGTTTGCAAATTGTCACTGATCGATAATCACTGTTGAAGAATGAAGAATCAAGACTGAATGAAGATCTGTTACATTTATCTTTATATTTGTAATAAAGAAATCGCGAGGCGTGCTTTTCATCCGTTTTGCTTTGGAATGTGTTCTGATATATCTGTGTGACATGTCACGATATATCTGTGTGATATGTCATGATCGCCCGTGGTTTTATGTCACTGTTTTCTCCCTAGATTTATCAGTGACAATGTCACGGATTTTGTCACCCTTTTTTCCTGATATATCAGTGACAATGTCACGGATTTTGTCACCCTTTTTTCCTGATATATCAGTGATAATGTCACGGATTTGTCACCCTTTTTTTCGTGATATATCAGTGATAATGTCACGGATTTGTCACCCTTTTTTTCGTGATATATCAGTGATAATGTCACGGATTTTGTCAGTGCGTTTTGTCAAGTCGTGACATTGATATTTTGTGATAATTTCCTTGTTTTTGTCACAAAGATAATCACAGAATATGCTGGTTTTATCACATGATTTGTCACGAAATGTCACAGAATATCACAGTTTTGTCACAAAAAATCACAAAGTGTCACATTTTGTCACATCCACATCACAAAATGTCACACCCCCCTTCCTAGTGAAGGGCTTATATCCATGCGCAGCCTGGGGGCAATTGTTGAGGGAGAACTCTACCAAACATAAATAATCCTCCCAATCACTTCCCGAGCCATTAACATAGTGCCTAAGCGCTTCTTCCACTACCCTATTAAGACGCTCTACTAAATGAGAGGAGGAGGAGTGGTAGGCAGTACCGTAGGTAACCTTGGTACCGATGGCAGCGAAAAACTGCTGCCAAAAATCTGAGGTAAATAACTTATCTTTATCACTAATAAACTGCCTACTCAAACCATGATATCTGTATACATTATTGAGATATAGGCGTGCGCAATCACGTGCGGTGAGTTCTAAAGGACACGGCACGAGATGGCACATACGAGTAAAGCGATCTATGAACACAAGGATTTGGGCATTGCCTCTATCATTCTTTCTAAAAGGTCCTACAAAATCCATCATGATAGAATCCCACGGCATGATGGGATCAGGCAAGGTCCTAGGTTCTGCTATCTGTCCTACGTTATTGGGTTTCATCTCCTGGCAAGATTGACAGGTTCTAACATACTCATCTACATCCTTAAAAAGGGAAGGCCAGTAATAAGAGCGGGCTACTAGGTCCCGTACCCGTTTACCACCCTGATGAGCAGCTAAGTCATGCAACTCAAAGAGCAAGGAGGAGCGACAGATAGGAGGGACATACAGGCGCCATTGAGGGGGAGAATCTGCTATCTGCACATATAAAAACCCACCTACAAATTTACAAGGGTGCTTGCCTAATTGTTGGGGATGGGCAGCAATGGCAGCTAATGCTTCCGGCTCAGTGGCCGTAAATCTACTAATAAGGCGTTCGAGATCAGAGGTAGGCATCGCTACAGAGGTATCCAGAACAGGTTTAAAGAGATCTCCTACCGCCTTGCCAAAGAGAAGGGGAGGTCCTAGAGGGACTATTTTTTCATAAGACTTTCCTGACCTAGTCGCTATATGGCTGAGCGGTATAGAAATTTTATTTTTCCCCTCCCCCCCACCGAGGCCACGGGAAGGGCCTCACACGGGAGAGAGAGTCCTACGTGAGAAAGGAGATCAGGCATGCGAACAGCTGTATGAAAGAGGTAGGCATAGGATTCATCATCAGGTAGTTCACCGTAAGGGGTTACACCCATAGTAGTAGGAACTAGAGTAGTATTGAGAACATCAAGGTCCTCGAAAAAGGAGTAATCTGCACGACGAGAGAGTGCATCTGGTACTATGTTATCTACACCCATACTGAAGTTTAAAAGGGGAAAACTGTGCTAAAAATTCCATCCAGCGCGCTTGCCGAGGGGTAAGGTTGGGTTGGGAGAGAAGATGGGTAAGGGGACGGTGATCCGTTTGGATAACTAATCTATAAGGATCGAGCTCACAAGGTTCATTCAGGCAGATATCAAATTGAGCACCTTTAAGAAAGTGCTGCCACGCGTGGCAACAATACACCACCGCTAAGAGTTCTTGCTGGTGTACGGGATAGTTACGCTCCGCAGGGAGCATTGTCCTAGAGATATACTCAATTGGCTGTAAGCCCTGACCCTGATCCTGGAGAAGGACGCCCCCTATAGCTACTTTACTAGCATCTGTAGCTACAACAAAAGGTTTAGTAGTATCCGGTAGGATGAGTACAGGAGGGGAAAGGAGTAGGGATTTTAGACACTGAAAAGCCGACTGACATTCACTACTCCAAACAAAGGGGATATGCTTCTTTAATAAATGATTAATAGGGGCTGCTATAGTTGCGAAACGCGGGATAAAACGCCTATAGTAAGAAGCAATTCCTAGAAAACTACGTACACCTTTAACGTCGGTAGGGGTAGGCCATTCCTGAATTGACTTAGTTTTATCCGGGTCGGTAGCGACCCCGGCATCTGACAGAACGTGCCCTAAAAATGGGACACTCCTACCCGACCGAACTTTCGCACGGCGCGCCCACAAAGAATTTTCAGCCATTATTTCTAATACTTTCTTTAAATCACGTAGGTGCGTTTCAAAATCAGGAGAGTAAATAAGGATATCATCTAAGTAAGCTTGAGCACAAGAACGGTCATGCTCAGATAAAGAAACAGAGGAGAAGGAAGGATCCTTTAAATCAGAGGACACTTGAGGAAGGTGAGAATTTCCCATAACAGGTCTAAGCACTTCATTCATTAACATTTGAAAAGAGGCAGGAGAGTTACAGAGTCCCATAGCCGCTACTCTAAACTGGTAATGACCAAAAGGGGTAGCAAAGGCGGTTTTATGGCAATCCTCAGGAGCTATCCGCAACTGCCAAAAACCATCCGCACAATCCAGTACTGTGAAACAAGTGGAACCTTTAACCTTATTAAATATATCATCAATACGAGGTAGAGGGTATTTAGACTTCACAGTAATATCATTCAACTTCCTATAATCAGTAACTAGGCGAAACTTGCCATTTGGCTTAGGAACTAACAGGACACCAGCTGAGTAGGGAGAGTTACTAGGCTCTATCAATCCTGCTTCTAATAATGACACTAAAATCTGTTTTAGTTCCTTTAACTCGGTAGGGCCCATTCTATACATCGGAGAGTGCGTAGGAACTGCACCGTCCTTGATAACTACACGGTGTAAAACAGAACGAGGAGGAGGATAAGAAGGAGTCTTTTCTTCAAAAACTTTTGAGGAATCTATCACAGCCATGTATCTTACTATTTCATTTTCAGTAAATCCCACTCCTATTGTATCCACTGTGTTTACATCTATATCCACACTATTATTAGGGATAGGTATCTCCTGTACTTCTAACTGAAGGAACATACATAATAGGTATCCATATTCCTTTAGTTCAGATCGCAATTCATCATTGGACATTAATACTTCAGGTATAGGTCTTACAGGAGGATCAACAGGTGTAGGAGGAGTAATATCTACCAAGGATAAATTTTCCAATCTATAATGACGTTCCGGTACCCAGTAAGAGCTATCTGGAAACCAAATGACCATGGTATCATAATTAATAGTAATCTTATTATCCTGGTGCCAATCTAATCCTAGTAGTACATCAGCGGTAGTGATAGGGCCTATAGTGGCCGTCAGGTTGACAGTACGTCCTTGTATGACCAGGGGAAGGGACACCGTACCCGGGGAATGACTGGTGCGACCATCAGCATAATGAACAGTGACAGGTTTGGTGTGAGGGATAGGGACTAGTCCTAAACGCCTAACTAGGGCCTCGCTCACAAAGGAGCTAGCCGCACCGCTATCTACCAACACAGAGACATTCAAGAGTTCATCAGCATGCAAGAAGGGGTCTACAACAGTATGAGGAACGGTTAAACCACCATTCAAGAACATAAGAGGACGCACACGTAGTGGTAGGGATGATTCAGCTCCTACAGAGGTTATAAAAACAGGCAGGCAAAAATTTTTATCTGGGGTACTATCTAAGGACCTGTCCAGGTTACCCCCGGCTGACAGGCCTACTGTTCCCCCTCCCCCCCAAATCCATAGGAACTAACCCCGAAGAAGACCCTGGCGAAAAAGCCACTGCTGGAGGGTCACGAGGGATCGAAGAGGGTGCGGGAGCCTGATTATCATAGGGGAACCCTGGGGGTCCTGTCTGCACAGCATTCAGCCTACTAGGGGTAGCTGAGGGAATGCGTCCTGAAGTGGGACGAATAGGAGCACGCTGAGGGGTACGAGGAGGGCGAGCGTCGGGATGAGGGGGAGCACCCGAAAGGAACTTGGGGCACTCACGTTTAAGATGACCTACTTCCTTACAATGATAGCATGTGATATGAGAGACATCAAGGGCTGAAAGGTCAGTAACACAGATATCTAATTCTTCTACATAGGAGTTCTCCTCCTCAGGGGTAAGGATAATATTATTAATACGGGAACGGGTAGGAAGAGAAGGAGTGGTGAAGAAATCTGCTACTCGCAAGAGATGCTGGCGCACATGCTTGAGGGGCAGATCAGTAAAACGGTAGGCAGAGAACTGGCGCTTGACTTCACGTAATAAGGGTCTACTGAGGCCTTGGAGGAAGCGAGCACGTACTTCTGCACCCGACAAATCCCTAATTCGTACCATCTGAGCATCAAACTCTTTCATATACTCCTTAAATGATTTAGTACCCTGCTGCAAGGTACCAAAGGCTAATCTATCCTGCCAATCTGAATCAGGAGGGACTAAATGGTTCTCTAAACGCTTAAACAATTCTGCTACAGAGTTAGGGTAGGCATGAGAGGCCAAAGACTCACACTGAATGAGGTTAGCAAGCTCAGGAGTAATGCAGGTTGTAAGATAGTGAGGGACTAGTACAGCATCAGAGAGACGCCATCTATTATGATTCTGCCACGACTCTGTGTTCTGGGTAAGCAACATAATAAAGTGAAAAACTGTTGAGGGGTAGACTTGACATCCAGCTTGGGAAGGTTAGCAAAGAGGGGAAGAGCAGGAGGCTTAGGGGGATTAGAAGAGTCAGTTTTTCCCATAGGGCCACTATCTTCCACTGCTACATAAGCGGGATAGAAGGAAGGGAGGAAAAGTTTTGGGTAGGGGTCTAGAAGGGGCCACCGTTTCAGGCTGGTGCCCATAGGAGAAGGGGACAGTATATTGCTCACGAAGAGAGGAGTAGGCAAAATGATCATAATTTCTATCATCTAGAGGCATGGTGCTGAAATCACTATTAACTTCCAAATCAGCCACACGGGTAGGGACCTGGGCAGCCTCATAGGCCGTCTCAGGGTAGGACCAGGAAGCAGGTGGGTAAAAGGGAACTGCACTAGGGCGCCCAGAAGGGCCGACAGGGGCAGAGGTACGACCCGTGTTAAAAGCAGGCATGGAAGGCACAGGGTGGGAAGGAGGCCTAGAAGCATTGTTAGTTAGTGAGGACCTGCTGGAGGGTTGAGCCAAGGTTGCAGGAGGGGCAGGGGCCTGGTTCACAGCAAAAGAGGGTTCATCACTAAATCTGACACGTTGTTCAAAGGTAGGTGGGGTAATTGAGGGACGACGGCGACCACCAGTAACAGGAGAAGGAGGTGAGGTACGCAGATTACCTTGAGGAGTGAGATGGTGTACCGTTTCCAAGGAGTCCCGTCGGTTACCACGAGTGTTGTTATTGTTATTGGTATTATTATTATTATTAGTATTATTATTAATATTGGTAGGTATAGGCGACATATCTCCACCCACTGGATCCATCTTTAATTAAGTAAAGGAATAGGAATCTAGATGAAAGCAACAAAGGAAAAAGGAAAAACCTTGAAGGTCTGAAGCAAGAACAAAATTAAAATCAATCCTTTTTAACAACAGTAATGGATAGGGAGCCAAACTCCAAAGTGAGAGGAGTATCTGAGGTAGATGACAATGCAGCCCGTTTAGGGGGAGAAGAAGGAGGGGTAGCAAAGACTAGAGCTTCTACGGGAGGACGACCATGAGGAATAGGGCGTACGTGCAGGCCTAAATCTGATTGGCTATGATCTATAAGGAACTGCTGAGCTTCTTCGAAGGTCATAAATTTCTTATACCTAATTACGTTGTATACACGGTTCTGGACAATCTTCCTAGCGTCGGACCAAGAAAGGAAAATGGAGGACCATTGAGGCGTAATCACTACGTAATATTTAGCTAGACTATTATCGCTAGAAGAATGGGAAGGAGCAGTAAAAGATCGCTGCTGGCTCATGGTAACGCACCTTGTTCTTGAGTAGTCACGATAGGAGTGGAAGGGGTAGGAGTCGACTTAGCTAGGTTATCTGGATCACCGAAATGACGAGGGCGGCAATGGTCCAGCGCTCGTAGTCCTAAAGTCAGCGACCCAGTGAATTTCTGCGAGTGCGGCCGTCTAATGAGCAGCAACACGAAGGAAAAGGTGGAACCTACCAAGACGCTAATCCTCTCACTAACACCGAACCGAAACCATCACCTATCTACGACAGTAAGCAACATTTTTCAGGAAAACAAAACGAGGGAAAGGAACTATCTATAAAAGGATTTTCCGCTTCGAGCAGGTCTATCTTCTAGGCAGGGCGTGTCCCGAATCGGGCAGCACTACCCCCCCAGCTCGCAGGCGACCCGCCCATTACCTGTCAAGTAGGTGTCGTCTTCATTTTCCCAGCCGCGGAAGGGTTGATTCAATGACTTATGTAGCAGGGGATCGTCGTCTCGCTCTCTATCTAAAATCCCTCCGATACCATTGTTACGCCGCAAGCCTCTACCGCCACCTCTACCTCTACCTGTCCTAATGGTACCTAGACTAGTAAGGCCGCCTCTAGTTAAACCCCTAGCGAAAGACGAACGAGACGATCCAGATCTCAATGCATTTACGTATGTGCTACTGTAATACGCCATAAGCCATTTACACAACCCGTTTACTCCAGGAATAGAGGAAGGAAACACAACTACACTGCCGTGACCCAAGCCTAAATGTGTTAATTCATTTAACACACGCCGAGTGCACACACGGGGGGGTAGAACGTGCATAAATGGCCACCAACGGTCCAACACGCTCGGGCCGACATGGCCCTCGCCTGCAGATGCACGCTGGTCCACTACATTCTACCAAAGGATCAGGACCACAAGTAAAGTACGCGGCGCGGCGCCCAAAGGCACCCAATGTACCATAGTACTGTTACGAGGACAATAGTGTCCCGGTAGGAGCTACACGTAAACCTAGGGACAACTGAGGCAAAAGACCTAATTTACGTCCGTAACTACAACGAATTGTTACGCGACGTAACACGTGGCTGTCTGTAGGAAGACCGGCCTGCATGGATCGAGGGAGGACGTGCGGCAAATAGTACAAAGGGGGGTCGCTGATCGGATATACATAGCACATGGTGATCAGAATTATATATGTATAAATATATAAATATTAGCTAGGGAGTCCATTCAGTAATAGACACGTGACTGCGTCACGTGAGCATAAGTCCTCAGTGGGATCGAGGGGAACATGGGATGGAATGGTGTCAGCTATCTAGGTCCTAGTTACAGGGGTGTGGGCACCGCGGCCCGAATCGCTATGAATGCCATACGCGGTCACACGCGGAGCCCCCACAGACTTGGGGGTGGTCTCCTTCATCACTACTTGCCATCTGTCCTTCCTTGTGTACCATCTGCCTCCATATTACAGACAAACCAGGAGGCTGCCCGGGTGTGAGCCCGTCACGTCTAGTGTAGCACATGTCCATGCCGAGTCTATCACGAAAAGCCCACGGGTGGCGGCCCTGCCGCGCGCGGCCTGGGGCACACCGGCCAGGTGAGGGCATATTGCCCAGGCTGGGCGTGCTTGGTGCCAGCTAGTCTATCTGATGTGTCTACCTGATCTGTGCGGGCCAGGTGCCCGGCTAGGCCCAGGCGCCTGTGCCTAATAGTGTGGGAAACATATGGCACATCAGCGTACAATTCCTCATTACTAATGTGCAAACCAAAGGGGATGTTAAGGGCCTTGCGCAGCATCTTGGTGACGTTGCCGTCGAGTCGTTGCATGCTCCAGCTCCTGCGTCAGTGTCCAGAGCTAGGGATTTATACTACTTATATAACGTGAACTGGTTCCTCTATCTCCATACTGCTCTCCTCCGGGTGGTGTGCATGCCGGCCATGGTTCGCGGTCGGGCTTTCCCCAATCCACCATCATGCAAGTGCAAGGACGCGGATCAATCGATGGCCGGGGCTGGCCGCCCTCTACTCACCCAACCACCGTCCCGACATTACCGTGCTTGACTACGATGCCGGCAGGGTTGCCACCTGCTCATCGATGTCTCCGTGGCGGCGGCCGCTCTCCGGTCGTCACATCATCCAGGCGGCTGTGGATGCCGGCGCTGCTGCCGTCGTGGCTGAGCGCAACAACTGAGTTTGCCTCCCATGCGGCAATGTGGGGCCCCACCGGGTCATTCCCTTTGTCCTTGAGGAGTTCGGGGCCATGGGCCCCAAGACGTCGGCGGAGTTTTTAATTCCACGAGTGCTGCCAGCGCTGCATGTGAAGCTAGACCGCCTCAACCTCGAGGGTCAGACAGCCCCGTGGTCTGCCCACACGTGGTCCTCGTATTGGCGGCAGTGCCTGCACATGTCACTCGCCCTCACTCGCACCGTGGCTGATGTGTTATTCCGCCGCACCCGGGCCGACTTTGTCGCGACCCATGCGGTCTATATGGTTGGTGGGGCATGATGTAGGCAAGTGTGTCAAACCGACTAATAACCGCTAGCCACGAGGTAGCCATGGCTAACGGCGGAGCTCATAACTTTCACGTTTGGGCACCAAATTCGGCCGTGAATATCACAATCGCTTCGTCTTTCTAAGCAAGTATTCCGAGCTCTATTTGATGATCAGATCTATTTTCCCAAAGCTATTACGCAATATCATGATGAACGCACCTCGACGCAGCGCAGCTTAGCAGCAGTGCTGAGCCCTGCAGCTACACAAGCATGCAGCTACGCCTATAGTTCCGCTCCGCCCGGCCTGGAAGGCAGCAGCACCACTTCCCAACAAGCTTTAGTGGTAATAATACCCCTTAGGGGCTTAGTGGTGCCCCTTCTTCGGCCTCATGCCGTCGGCCTCATGCCGTCGGCCTCTCCGGAGCCCATGCAAGGCTTGCATGGGCTCAGGCATATGCAAGCGCAGTACGTCGTCCCGCCGAGCCACCCGGCCAGTTTCAAGATTTCACCATCGACGAGCCACATGCTTATCCATGGCAGAAAGGTCCGAGTGATCAGCTGCACGTACTGTTTCATGGGACGTGGGACACGCTTTTGAGGAACTGTGCTACCAACTCAAGAGTTGGGAGGGCCGCGGCCTTCGCCTGCCGTACGTCAGGTTGCAGCGCACGACCGCGGTGTGGCTGCAAAGCTGCCCAGCCTCGCCCGTCCCTACTTGCAACAAATCGCCCTTTGCTGCCTCCTCGGACGCTCTGACCGGCCCAGATCTTTTCCCTCACCGCTGTGACCGACACCATCCGCGACCTAGCTCCTTCCGCCGTCGAGCAGCACGTGACTCCCCTCGCTGCATGCAGCTATAGATGTGGCACGGCCCTGAGCCCTGGGTAATGGGTTGCACGCTGACTGCCGAGCTCCACACCATCTCCACCGCCACCTCCACAATCCTCGCCTCCACCACTGCCGCCTCCACCAGTCCACTGCCGACATCAAAGCCCAGCTCCTCGAAATCGACCAGAGCCTCAAGGACAACGCCATGCATCGCCATGCCGAGTGCCTGCAAAACACCGCAGGCCTCACCGCCCAGGCTTGATGTGAAGGACATTACCGCCAAGCCACTGCCGGCCCCGCTGGCCCGGCGCAGGCAATGCTCCTCCCACCCAGACCTGGGCGGACACTGATGCTGAAGCATCAAGCACCACACCACGTACCTCCACCATGCATGCACCACCTCCGCCGTCGCAGCACAGCTCAAGCAGCAGACGCTCGGCCTCCGTGAGGAGGCCGAGCTCGACAAGCGCAGCCTTAAGTAATGTCATCGTCAAGGACTTCGACGTGGTGGAAGGTGAGAACTCCGTGAAGCTTGCACAGGCGTTTGAGAAAGAAATCCTTGACCGCATGGGCTTTATTGGTGAGATCAAGCTGGACGCCCACCGCCTTCCCCGCTCGCGGGGTACTATAAGTTGAGTAACTCTAGAGCCCTAGGATCTGGCTCTAAGTTCCCCATGTCCGTCCGCACGCCTTCCGCTAGCGTCCGCTAAGCCGCCGGCTATAATCCGGCGGTCCGATGCGGTCGACCGGTCTAAGGGCGGCGCCTAGGGCCGGCGCCACCTAGGCCCCAGTCCGGGGCCTTATCCGGGTCGCCGGTACGGACAGCTAGCTTGTCCAACGGTTACGGCTAACCGGATAGGCTTTGCTGGCTAAGACATAAACCAGTGGTTGGCCAGCTCCGACAGCAGTTCTCTGTGTTCACCTTATCCCAAGCTCAACGTGACCGACCGCCATAGCTCAGCCGGTCGGGGCTTTAACTCTATAAGTAAGGCGGGGGCGACTCCGCTGCTGCTAATCTTTGAGAACCCGGCGAGCAAGATTTCGTTAATTCCTCAGACGCCGCAAGCGGCTCGAGAGGACTCACTACACCTTGGACGACGACTTGACCCTGGCGCAGCAACAACGGCGACGGGCCGGAGCTAATAATGGCCGACCTACCTCCAGCTCCGGCAGACCGCGGCGGGGAAGCCGGTGTATTGGAAGGGGGCGGCCATCTACGTCGGCCTCAGCCCGCAAACCATGGCAAGTGACCCCCGAGCTGCCCCATGCAGCACCGGCCTCCAGCCACCCCAGCTTAGGGCACTAGTTAGTAGTAGAGCAGTAGTGTAGAATATTAAGGCCTAGCTACCGCTGCCTTGTACATGAAGAAGTGAGACATCTATGCCTGGACGCGCATGGCGATCCAACGCCGTGGAAGTTGTCTAGGGTAGTTGTCTGAGAGGAAAGACGCGAAGGCCGCGGGAGCCGCGTGGCTATCTCTAGGTAGACTTGCATGGAGGGAGACAGAGGGCAACAAGAAAGGTTGATGGGGAAAACACACATAGGTACACACACACACACACACACCGGCACACACCACCACTACCAACACAAACAACCAAAACTAAGAAGGAAAAGAGGGAACGCATACACACATACACGAAGGGGCTGTATAAGAATAAGTAAGGGTATATGTACACCTATATTATGGGCCCCATACCAGATGATGAATTAGCATTACTTAGCCATGTACATGTGTGCCTATGATGAGCCCTACACCAGATGATGCCTAGCATTATTTAGTCATGTATTGCCCATGCAGCTAGAGAGTTGCTCTCTGCTGAGAAGCCATGCACCCTAGCCATTGCCTAGCCATAATAATCTTCCACCCCATGCCAGGCCTTTTATAGGTATGATACATCATGGTGGTGCAGGTGCACCTTGCATGTGCACCCAGAGTAGGTGGCGTTTTACATCCCTGCCCCCACCTGCAGGTTGTAGCTCAGAATGTATTACAAACCATGCATGCATATGCCCCCTCTCAGGGCTATGTGTTACATACACTCCAACCGGAGTTATGTTCTTAATCAATCAATTAATTAATTAATTATTTAATTAATTAATGCGGTCTAGATCCCTGCCAGGCCTGGTAGGCCGGCAGCGATCGATGTTGCTGCATGTCGTAGTTTTGTGATGTAGTTAGTTGTACATACCTTGTGCAGCTGGCGTGATCCTTGCATATGCCCGTACGTGTCAGATTGTCGCGTTTATGTGCCATTACATCCTAGACTCAATCACTGGGAAGACATATCCACAGCAATAGAGCACTCATGTGTGTGATTCCTATAGCTGTCACGTCCGTGATCGAGATTTACGTCCGTGCACTCCAGAAACGGCTGTTCACGCGGAATCATTTACGTCCGGTTCAGTTCCGTTGGTTTGGTTCGATCCGCGGTAGCCATTTGGCTTGGATTTGTTCAAGTCTGGGTACCGGCCGGTGTGAAGCGCCGCGCTGGTACGGTCCAGACTTGAACAAATCCAAGCCAAACGGCTACAGCGGAACCAAACCAACGGAACTGAACCGGACGTAAATTCTGATTTGGCACGCCGCAAAGGTGAAGACCATTTGCGTTCAGTGCCGGTCAGCGGATTTCCGGACGTAAATGATTCGGTGAACAGCGCGGTTTCTCGAGTGCACGGACGTAAATCTAGCTAAGATTACTATTATTTTCTTTAGGGTTCTTCTTTTTTTCGGGGTTTTCCTAGCTTATGTTGCATGCCAATCTCACCTCCATAATTTATCACTCTCAAGGAATATATATTTATTGAGAATGATAGATTACGGAGGTGAGATTGGCATTCATGAATACATATTAAAAATATAATTACTTACAGCAGAGTGAAATCACTCAAACCAAAGCAAACGCCCAGCTTTAAACCTATATACAGAGCCATGTCAAAGCTCTAGACTACGATAAGACCAATGGAAACTCCTAACGGGAGGAACCTAATAGCCCTGCTGCACGTACCGCAAAATCAGCCCGCGTACGGCGGAGCATGATGTCAGCCATGCATGGTCCGAGTCAGCGCCACCGACAAGCGCTGACGCCAATATGACGTCCAGGTCCGCGCCGACCATGGGGCCCGCTGGCCTTCCAGGTCCAGCCGGTCCTCCCGGAGCCGGCAACACTCCTTGAAGAAGGCGGAGGTCAGAATATATATAGGGAAAAACATGCGTGGACGATAGGAATTATAGCACCGGCGGGCTTCAAAGTGCCGGACGGCAGGCGGTACCACCATTCCGTGGCAGCTTGGCCCAGTTTGCTACCGGCTGGCACACGTTTTCAGTGAATTTTGGGCTCCGGATTTAAATGCAACGTGCGGTTTGAGGCAGGGGAAAACATGCGTGGACGATAGGAATTATAGCACCGGCGGGCTTCAAAGTGCCGGACGGCAGGCGGTACCACCATTCCGTGGCAGCTTGGCCCAGTTTGCTACCGGCTGGCACACGTTTTCAGTGAATTTTGGGCTCCAGATTTAAATGCAACGTGCGGTTTGAGGCAGGGGAAAACATGCGTGGACGATAGGAATTATAGCACCGGCGGGCTTCAAAGTGCCGGACGGCAGGCGGTACCACCATTCCGTGGCAGCTTGGCCCAGTTTGCTACCGGCTGGCACACGTTTTCAGTGAATTTTGGGCTCCAGATTTAAATGCAACGTGCGGTTTGAGGCAGGGGAAAACATGCGTGGACGATAGGAATTATAGCACCGGCGGGCTTCAAAGTGCCGGACGGCAGGCGGTACCACCATTCCGTGGCAGCTTGGCCCAGTTTGCTACCGGCTGGCACACGTTTTCAGTGAATTTTGGGCTCCAGATTTAAATGCAACGTGCGGTTTGAGGCAGGGGAAAACATGCGTGGACGATAGGAATTATAGCACCGGCGGGCTTCAAAGTGCCGGACGGCAGGCGGTACCACCATTCCGTGGCAGCTTGGCCCAGTTTGCTACCGGCTGGCACACGTTTTCAGTGAATTTTGGGCTCCAGATTTAAATGCAACGTGCGGTTTGAGGCAGGGGAAAACATGCGTGGACGATAGGAATTATAGCACCGGCGGGCTTCAAAGTGCCGGACGGCAGGCGGTACCACCATTCCGTGGCAGCTTGGCCCAGTTTGCTACCGGCTGGCACACGTTTTCAGTGAATTTTGGGCTCCAGATTTAAATGCAACGTGCGGTTTGAGGCAGGGGAAAACATGCGTGGACGATAGGAATTATAGCACCGGCGGGCTTCAAAGTGCCGGACGGCAGGCGGTACCACCATTCCGTGGCAGCTTGGCCCAGTTTGCTACCGGCTGGCACACGTTTTCAGTGAATTTTGGGCTCCAGATTTAAATGCAACGTGCGGTTTGAGGCAGGGGAAAACATGCGTGGACGATAGGAATTATAGCACCGGCGGGCTTCAAAGTGCCGGACGGCAGGCGGTACCACCATTCCGTGGCAGCTTGGCCCAGTTTGCTACCGGCTGGCACACGTTTTCAGTGAATTTTGGGCTCCAGATTTAAATGCAACGTGCGGTTTGAGGCAGGGGAAAACATGCGTGGACGATAGGAATTATAGCACCGGCGGGCTTCAAAGTGCCGGACGGCAGGCGGTACCACCATTCCGTGGCAGCTTGGCCCAGTTTGCTACCGGCTGGCACACGTTTTCAGTGAATTTTGGGCTCCAGATTTAAATGCAACGTGCGGTTTGAGGCAGGGGAAAACATGCGTGGACGATAGGAATTATAGCACCGGCGGGCTTCAAAGTGCCGGACGGCAGGCGGTACCACCATTCCGTGGCAGCTTGGCCCAGTTTGCTACCGGCTGGCACACGTTTTCAGTGAATTTTGGGCTCCAGATTTAAATGCAACGTGCGGTTTGAGGCAGGGGAAAACATGCGTGGACGATAGGAATTATAGCACCGGCGGGCTTCAAAGTGCCGGACGGCAGGCGGTACCACCATTCCGTGGCAGCTTGGCCCAGTTTGCTACCGGCTGGCACACGTTTTCAGTGAATTTTGGGCTCCAGATTTAAATGCAACGTGCGGTTTGAGGCAGGGGAAAACATGCGTGGACGATAGGAATTATAGCACCGGCGGGCTTCAAAGTGCCGGACGGCAGGCGGTACCACCATTCCGTGGCAGCTTGGCCCAGTTTGCTACCGGCTGGCACACGTTTTCAGTGAATTTTGGGCTCCAGATTTAAATGCAACGTGCGGTTTGAGGCAGGGGAAAACATGCGTGGACGATAGGAATTATAGCACCGGCGGGCTTCAAAGTGCCGGACGGCAGGCGGTACCACCATTCCGTGGCAGCTTGGCCCAGTTTGCTACCGGCTGGCACACGTTTTCAGTGAATTTTGGGCTCCAGATTTAAATGCAACGTGCGGTTTGAGGCAGGGGAAAACATGCGTGGACGATAGGAATTATAGCACCGGCGGGCTTCAAAGTGCCGGACGGCAGGCGGTACCACCATTCCGTGGCAGCTTGGCCCAGTTTGCTACCGGCTGGCACACGTTTTCAGTGAATTTTGGGCTCCAGATTTAAATGCAACGTGCGGTTTGAGGCAGGGGAAAACATGCGTGGACGATAGGAATTATAGCACCGGCGGGCTTCAAAGTGCCGGACGGCAGGCGGTACCACCATTCCGTGGCAGCTTGGCCCAGTTTGCTACCGGCTGGCACACGTTTTCAGTGAATTTTGGGCTCCAGATTTAAATGCAACGTGCGGTTTGAGGCAGGGGAAAACATGCGTGGACGATAGGAATTATAGCACCGGCGGGCTTCAAAGTGCCGGACGGCAGGCGGTACCACCATTCCGTGGCAGCTTGGCCCAGTTTGCTACCGGCTGGCACACGTTTTCAGTGAATTTTGGGCTCCAGATTTAAATGCAACGTGCGGTTTGAGGCAGGGGAAAACATGCGTGGACGATAGGAATTATAGCACCGGCGGGCTTCAAAGTGCCGGACGGCAGGCGGTACCACCATTCCGTGGCAGCTTGGCCCAGTTTGCTACCGGCTGGCACACGTTTTCAGTGAATTTTGGGCTCCAGATTTAAATGCAACGTGCGGTTTGAGGCAGGGGAAAACATGCGTGGACGATAGGAATTATAGCACCGGCGGGCTTCAAAGTGCCGGACGGCAGGCGGTACCACCATTCCGTGGCAGCTTGGCCCAGTTTGCTACCGGCTGGCACACGTTTTCAGTGAATTTTGGGCTCCAGATTTAAATGCAACGTGCGGTTTGAGGCAGGGGAAAACATGCGTGGACGATAGGAATTATAGCACCGGCGGGCTTCAAAGTGCCGGACGGCAGGCGGTACCACCATTCCGTGGCAGCTTGGCCCAGTTTGCTACCGGCTGGCACACGTTTTCAGTGAATTTTGGGCTCCAGATTTAAATGCAACGTGCGGTTTGAGGCAGGGGAAAACATGCGTGGACGATAGGAATTATAGCACCGGCGGGCTTCAAAGTGCCGGACGGCAGGCGGTACCACCATTCCGTGGCAGCTTGGCCCAGTTTGCTACCGGCTGGCACACGTTTTCAGTGAATTTTGGGCTCCAGATTTAAATGCAACGTGCGGTTTGAGGCAGGGGAAAACATGCGTGGACGATAGGAATTATAGCACCGGCGGGCTTCAAAGTGCCGGACGGCAGGCGGTACCACCATTCCGTGGCAGCTTGGCCCAGTTTGCTACCGGCTGGCACACGTTTTCAGTGAATTTTGGGCTCCAGATTTAAATGCAACGTGCGGTTTGAGGCAGGGGAAAACATGCGTGGACGATAGGAATTATAGCACCGGCGGGCTTCAAAGTGCCGGACGGCAGGCGGTACCACCATTCCGTGGCAGCTTGGCCCAGTTTGCTACCGGCTGGCACACGTTTTCAGTGAATTTTGGGCTCCAGATTTAAATGCAACGTGCGGTTTGAGGCAGGGGAAAACATGCGTGGACGATAGGAATTATAGCACCGGCGGGCTTCAAAGTGCCGGACGGCAGGCGGTACCACCATTCCGTGGCAGCTTGGCCCAGTTTGCTACCGGCTGGCACACGTTTTCAGTGAATTTTGGGCTCCAGATTTAAATGCAACGTGCGGTTTGAGGCAGGGGAAAACATGCGTGGACGATAGGAATTATAGCACCGGCGGGCTTCAAAGTGCCGGACGGCAGGCGGTACCACCATTCCGTGGCAGCTTGGCCCAGTTTGCTACCGGCTGGCACACGTTTTCAGTGAATTTTGGGCTCCAGATTTAAATGCAACGTGCGGTTTGAGGCAGGGGAAAACATGCGTGGACGATAGGAATTATAGCACCGGCGGGCTTCAAAGTGCCGGACGGCAGGCGGTACCACCATTCCGTGGCAGCTTGGCCCAGTTTGCTACCGGCTGGCACACGTTTTCAGTGAATTTTGGGCTCCAGATTTAAATGCAACGTGCGGTTTGAGGCAGGGGAAAACATGCGTGGACGATAGGAATTATAGCACCGGCGGGCTTCAAAGTGCCGGACGGCAGGCGGTACCACCATTCCGTGGCAGCTTGGCCCAGTTTGCTACCGGCTGGCACACGTTTTCAGTGAATTTTGGGCTCCAGATTTAAATGCAACGTGCGGTTTGAGGCAGGGGAAAACATGCGTGGACGATAGGAATTATAGCACCGGCGGGCTTCAAAGTGCCGGACGGCAGGCGGTACCACCATTCCGTGGCAGCTTGGCCCAGTTTGCTACCGGCTGGCACACGTTTTCAGTGAATTTTGGGCTCCAGATTTAAATGCAACGTGCGGTTTGAGGCAGGGGAAAACATGCGTGGACGATAGGAATTATAGCACCGGCGGGCTTCAAAGTGCCGGACGGCAGGCGGTACCACCATTCCGTGGCAGCTTGGCCCAGTTTGCTACCGGCTGGCACACGTTTTCAGTGAATTTTGGGCTCCAGATTTAAATGCAACGTGCGGTTTGAGGCAGGGGAAAACATGCGTGGACGATAGGAATTATAGCACCGGCGGGCTTCAAAGTGCCGGACGGCAGGCGGTACCACCATTCCGTGGCAGCTTGGCCCAGTTTGCTACCGGCTGGCACACGTTTTCAGTGAATTTTGGGCTCCAGATTTAAATGCAACGTGCGGTTTGAGGCAGGGGAAAACATGCGTGGACGATAGGAATTATAGCACCGGCGGGCTTCAAAGTGCCGGACGGCAGGCGGTACCACCATTCCGTGGCAGCTTGGCCCAGTTTGCTACCGGCTGGCACACGTTTTCAGTGAATTTTGGGCTCCAGATTTAAATGCAACGTGCGGTTTGAGGCAGGGGAAAACATGCGTGGACGATAGGAATTATAGCACCGGCGGGCTTCAAAGTGCCGGACGGCAGGCGGTACCACCATTCCGTGGCAGCTTGGCCCAGTTTGCTACCGGCTGGCACACGTTTTCAGTGAATTTTGGGCTCCAGATTTAAATGCAACGTGCGGTTTGAGGCAGGGGAAAACATGCGTGGACGATAGGAATTATAGCACCGGCGGGCTTCAAAGTGCCGGACGGCAGGCGGTACCACCATTCCGTGGCAGCTTGGCCCAGTTTGCTACCGGCTGGCACACGTTTTCAGTGAATTTTGGGCTCCAGATTTAAATGCAACGTGCGGTTTGAGGCAGGGGAAAACATGCGTGGACGATAGGAATTATAGCACCGGCGGGCTTCAAAGTGCCGGACGGCAGGCGGTACCACCATTCCGTGGCAGCTTGGCCCAGTTTGCTACCGGCTGGCACACGTTTTCAGTGAATTTTGGGCTCCAGATTTAAATGCAACGTGCGGTTTGAGGCAGGGGAAAACATGCGTGGACGATAGGAATTATAGCACCGGCGGGCTTCAAAGTGCCGGACGGCAGGCGGTACCACCATTCCGTGGCAGCTTGGCCCAGTTTGCTACCGGCTGGCACACGTTTTCAGTGAATTTTGGGCTCCAGATTTAAATGCAACGTGCGGTTTGAGGCAGGGGAAAACATGCGTGGACGATAGGAATTATAGCACCGGCGGGCTTCAAAGTGCCGGACGGCAGGCGGTACCACCATTCCGTGGCAGCTTGGCCCAGTTTGCTACCGGCTGGCACACGTTTTCAGTGAATTTTGGGCTCCAGATTTAAATGCAACGTGCGGTTTGAGGCAGGGGAAAACATGCGTGGACGATAGGAATTATAGCACCGGCGGGCTTCAAAGTGCCGGACGGCAGGCGGTACCACCATTCCGTGGCAGCTTGGCCCAGTTTGCTACCGGCTGGCACACGTTTTCAGTGAATTTTGGGCTCCAGATTTAAATGCAACGTGCGGTTTGAGGCAGGGGAAAACATGCGTGGACGATAGGAATTATAGCACCGGCGGGCTTCAAAGTGCCGGACGGCAGGCGGTACCACCATTCCGTGGCAGCTTGGCCCAGTTTGCTACCGGCTGGCACACGTTTTCAGTGAATTTTGGGCTCCAGATTTAAATGCAACGTGCGGTTTGAGGCAGGGGAAAACATGCGTGGACGATAGGAATTATAGCACCGGCGGGCTTCAAAGTGCCGGACGGCAGGCGGTACCACCATTCCGTGGCAGCTTGGCCCAGTTTGCTACCGGCTGGCACACGTTTTCAGTGAATTTTGGGCTCCAGATTTAAATGCAACGTGCGGTTTGAGGCAGGGGAAAACATGCGTGGACGATAGGAATTATAGCACCGGCGGGCTTCAAAGTGCCGGACGGCAGGCGGTACCACCATTCCGTGGCAGCTTGGCCCAGTTTGCTACCGGCTGGCACACGTTTTCAGTGAATTTTGGGCTCCAGATTTAAATGCAACGTGCGGTTTGAGGCAGGGGAAAACATGCGTGGACGATAGGAATTATAGCACCGGCGGGCTTCAAAGTGCCGGACGGCAGGCGGTACCACCATTCCGTGGCAGCTTGGCCCAGTTTGCTACCGGCTGGCACACGTTTTCAGTGAATTTTGGGCTCCAGATTTAAATGCAACGTGCGGTTTGAGGCAGGGGAAAACATGCGTGGACGATAGGAATTATAGCACCGGCGGGCTTCAAAGTGCCGGACGGCAGGCGGTACCACCATTCCGTGGCAGCTTGGCCCAGTTTGCTACCGGCTGGCACACGTTTTCAGTGAATTTTGGGCTCCAGATTTAAATGCAACGTGCGGTTTGAGGCAGGGGAAAACATGCGTGGACGATAGGAATTATAGCACCGGCGGGCTTCAAAGTGCCGGACGGCAGGCGGTACCACCATTCCGTGGCAGCTTGGCCCAGTTTGCTACCGGCTGGCACACGTTTTCAGTGAATTTTGGGCTCCAGATTTAAATGCAACGTGCGGTTTGAGGCAGGGGAAAACATGCGTGGACGATAGGAATTATAGCACCGGCGGGCTTCAAAGTGCCGGACGGCAGGCGGTACCACCATTCCGTGGCAGCTTGGCCCAGTTTGCTACCGGCTGGCACACGTTTTCAGTGAATTTTGGGCTCCAGATTTAAATGCAACGTGCGGTTTGAGGCAGGGGAAAACATGCGTGGACGATAGGAATTATAGCACCGGCGGGCTTCAAAGTGCCGGACG